>PVIA01009750.1:0-35449 GCA_004024845.1 Tonatia bakeri | reverse complement strand
GAGAGGGTGCGCGTCAGTTTCTTTGCTGCTCCAAATAATTCGAGAGTGGCCAGTTGGTAGCTTGTTGTGGGAAACAATTTAGACGGGAACCAGAATTTCACCACGTTTCTTGGGGGCTTCAGTGTAAATCAAAATTCCTCAGGCTTATCTATTCGTATGTCGCTACCGTTTGACTTTGTGACTGATACTGTGAAGAATTGTGTATTTAAGGAATGTTTTGCACCGTGCAGGGGGCTGCTGCCTTGCATTATTTCTCATTACCGAGAGGGGAGCAGATGACTCTCAGTCATATTAGAGGGACTGGTATAGATGTCACCCAAGAGATCACCCAGTCCTGCAGAAACTGAATTTATTATTATTGTTGTTCAAGTACAATTGTCTCCGTTTTTACCCCACTACACCGACCCCTACGTCCCCATCCCGCCTCCCACCCTCGAACCCGAACCCTTTGGCTTTGTCCATGTGTAACTTCATACATGTTCCTTGATGCCCCCCACCATTATCCCTCTCCCGGCTCCTGTCTGGTTACTGTCAGATTGTTCTTTATTTCAATGGTCTCTGCTTGTATTTTGTTTGCTTGTTTGTTTTGTTGATTAGGATCCACTTATAGGTGAGATCATATGGTATTTCTCTTTCACTACCTGGCTTATTTCACTGAGCATAATGCTCTCCAGTTCCATCTGTGCTGTTGCAAAGGGTAGCAGCTCCTTTTTTCTGCTGCATAGAATTCCATTGTGTAAATGTACCATAGTTTTTTGATCCACTCATTTACCGATGGGCACTTAAGTTGCTTCCAGCTCTTGGCTATTGTAAATTGTGCTACTATGAACATTGGGGTGTGTAGATTCTTTTGGATTAGTGTTTCAGGGTCATTAGGGTATAATCCCAACAGTGGAATTGCTGGGTTAAAAGGGAGTTCCATTTTTAGTTTTCTGAGGAAATTCCATACTGTTTTCCACAGTGGCAGCACCAGTCTGCATTCTTACCAACAGTGCACTAGGGTTCCCTTTTCTCCACATCCTCTCCAACACTTGTTTGTTGATTTGTTTATGATGGCCATTCTGACTGGTGTGAAGTTGTATCTCATTGTGGTTTTAATTTGCATCTCTCTGATGGCTAGTGATGCTGTTACAGAACAAGTGGGGCCTGGGACAATATACTATTACCCAAAAGGAACCCCAGGTTCATTAGGTCCACCGCCAGAGGAACGACGTCTCTCAATGCCAGAGATTTGTGAAAAGGAAAGAAAATGTTTATTTAATGCTATACAGACTTAAGGTAGTGACCTAATGTCTTCATCAAAATTCCAAAGTCCCTTAAAACACACCCCTGACACACACAGTCCTTCCTTCCCCCTTTGCCCAGTGTGGGGTACCATATCTCAGGAAAAGAGATAGAAGTCCGTGGCTCAGGCAGCCCCCCGTTCTTCCCAGTAATCCATCTCGGCTGGTAGGTTTCCCTTTTTTTTTCCTTTTTTAAAAATATATTTTATTGAGTATGCTATTACAGTTGTCCCATTCCCCCCCCCTTCATTCCCCTCCACCCTGCACACCCTCTCCCACCCACATTCCCCCCCTTTAGTTCATGTCCATGTGTCATAAGTTCTTTAGCTTCTATATTTTCCATACTATTCTTGCCCACCCCCTATCTATTTTCTAACCTACCATCTATGCTACTTATTTTCCTCACCTTTCCCCCCTCTCTCCTCCTCCCACTCCCCTGTTGCTGACCCTCCACGTGATCTCTATTTCTATGGTTCTGTTTCTGTTCTAGTTGTTTACTAATGGCTGGTAGGTTTCCCTTGGTTCTCGGCACCATCAGCTGTGTGGCTGGGATCTGTGCTAAAGCTGGGTGGTGATTCCCCTTTCTAAAGCTGCAGAGGTCCTCACTCTGGCAAAGCCGCGAGGTTCTCTCTCCACTGCCCCAGCCGCATGGTCTTCTCTGCACAATGGCTGTGGGAACCTCCACTCAGCCAAAACTGCATGGTTCTCCCCCCTCAATGGCTGCAAGGAGGGGGGTTGCCACTCTGCCTAAGCTGGCGGTTCTCTGCTAAAGCCGCCTGGTGATTCTCTCTTGCAGGGCTGTAGGAGTCCCCATTCTGCTAAAGACCCAGTGGTTCTCTCCTTAGTGGCTGTGGTCCTCTCTGCACTGCCACAGCCTCATGGTTCTCCCTTCCAATGGCTGCCACCTCTGGGTTTAAATCCCCGCACCAATCTTCTCCAAGCTCCCACGCAGGTGCTATAACTCAGGGGACCTGCCCCCCAGTTATGTCTTGGTGGGGAAGTTACTTCCATTCCCCTGGCTCAGCATGGCCACAGCTATTCAACATATCTATGTAACCAGTTAAAGGTTATAAATATGTTAAATGACCATGCCAGAGGTTAGCTGCAAAGCTGTTGCTATGCAAAACAGCTTTCAATGGCTCTGGTCCATTTGGCCGTTACCCCAACCCACACCTGTGGTCGGGGGGGGGGGGGAGGTGAGGACATCCTAATATTTCCTGAACACTTTGGGTTCTGGACCCCATTCCAAATCCCTATTTGGGGTCTCCCCTCTTGGCTGCACCCTGTTACAATGTCAAGCATCCTTTCATGTGTCTCTGGATCCTCTGTCTGTCCTCCTTGGGGAAGTGTCTGTTCAAGTCCTTTGCCCATTTTTTAATTGGGTTGTTTGTCTTCCTGGAGTAGAGTCATGTGAGTTCTTATGTATTTTGGAGATCAAACCCTTGACTGAGGTATCATTTGCAAATATATTTTCCCATACAGTTCTCTTTTCATTTTAATGATGTTTTCTTTAGCCATGAAGAAGCTTTTTATTTTGATGAGATCCCATTTGTTTATTCTTTATGTCTCTTGCTCTAGGGGACATATTGGTGAAAATATCACTGTGTGGAATACCTGAGATTTTCTTGCCTATATTCTCCTCCAGGACTTTTATGGTGTCACAACTTATATTTAAGCCTTTATCCACCTTGAATTTATTTTTGTGGATGGTGTAAGTTGGTGGTCAAGTTTCTTTTTTTTTTTTTTTTTGCATGTAGCTGTCCAGATCTCCCAACACCATTTGTTGAAGAAGCTATTTTTACTCCATTTTATGCTTCTGCCACCTTTGTCAAATATTAATTGACCATAGAGACTTGGGTTTATTCTGGGCTCACTATTCTGTTCCATTGGTGTATGTGTCTGTTCCTGTGCCAGTACCATACTGTTTTGATTACAGTGGCCTTGTAATATAGTTTGATATCAAATATTGTGATCCCTCTTACTTTGTTCTTTCTCAAATTTGCTACCGCTATTTGAAAATGAATTCTTAATTGTGCCAGGCATTGTGCCCAGTGCCAAGAATATCAAACTGACACAGCATTCCTGTCCTCAAGGTGCTTCATGCAGGGGCACACCAGCAAAGCAATAAACTGCATGACCATCAATTTTGTTTGTGGTAGGTATTAACTGCACTGGAAAGAGAAGTTAAGTGCAGAAAGAAGACATAAGCTTCATTTCATATAGAAGAAAACTTGAGTGGTGAGGTCAAAGCACTTTTCTTCAAACAGCAGTTCTCATTTAATTCTTATTAGCCACTTAACAGATGAGGTTTTTAAAGCACGGAGAGTCTAAGTAGCTCATCTAAATTATATCATCAGAATCAGGTTTTGAACCCGGACATCTTAGCTCTGGAACTCATTTTCTTAACACTGTGCTCTTCTGCCTTTCAAATTTATGAATAAATTTACTTTGCTTCAAAAAATCAAAGCTGCCTTGGCACACTTAACAATATTATGATATTCATGCAAACAAACCTGGAAAAAATAGTTTAATGTGGAAGTCTCCATTAGTACAATTATTCCCTCTATCTTTCATCAAAAGCAAATATATCTTCCTGTGATTTTTCTGTAATGTGTATGATTATTTACTCCCATTGGTTGATGGTTTCCATTTTCCATTTTTCCCCTCTAGCACTTAGTAGGTTAAAATTTTATACAGCATCATGGTGTCTCCTCAACAAGTGGTGCTAGAACAGCTGGACATCCACGTGCAAAAAAAATCTTGACACAGTGCATTTACCCTCCACAAAAATTAACTGAAAATGGATCACAGACCTAAATATAAAATGTAAAGCTATAAAATTCCTCGAAGAGAACATAGGGAAAAAACCTAGATGACCTTGAGTAAATTGATGACTTTTATTTGGATACAACACCAAAGAAATGATCCATGAAAGAAATGATTGATAAGGTAGACTTAAAAAGTTCTGCTCGACGAAAGACAATGTTAAGAGAATGAGAAGACAAGCCGCAGACTGAGAGATTCAGGAAAACATCTGACAGATGTCTGCAAGCCAAAATATGCAAAGAACTCAATCAGAAATAAATCTGATTTAAAAATGGGCCAAAGACCTTAAAGAGACACCTTGACAGAGAAGATAAACAGATGGCAATTTAGATGTGAAAAGATGTTCTATATGTCATTAGGGAAATGCAAACTAAACCAGCAATGAGATACCACTATGCACCCATCACAAGGGCCAAAACCTGGAACACTGACCACACCAAATGCTCATGAGGATTTGGAGAATAGGAACCTTCATGCATGGCTGACGGGAATGCAAAATGTTACAGGCACTCTGGAGACAGGTTTTCAGTTTTTTAAAAACTAAACATACTCTTAACGTATGATCCGGCAATCTTGCTCTTCGATATTTTCCCAAAGGAGCTAAAAACTTACTTCCACACTAGAGACCACACATTGATGTATACTGCAGCTTTACTCACATTGCCAAAACTTGGAGACAACCAAGATGTTCTTTCGAGGTTGAATGGATAAATAAGTACACAGTGGTACATCCAGATAATGGAATATTATTCAGTGCTAAAAAAATGAGCATTAGGGCATAAAAATATATGGAGGAACTTTAAAATATATTACTGAGAATGGCCAATCTGAAAAGGCTACATATGGTAGCATGATGCCAACTCTATGATATTCTGGAAAAGACAGAACTATAGAGACTGCAAATACCAGGGGTTTGGTGGTGGTAGGGAAGAAGGATGAATAGGCAGAGCACAGACAACTTTTAGGGCAGTAAAAATACTCTATGTCATGCCATAAAGACAAATACCTGTCATTATACTTTTGTCCTACCCCATAGGATGTACAACACCATGATTGAAACCTATATACTTAAGGTAATTATGTCAATGTAGGTTCATCAGCTATAACAAATGTATCACTCTGGCAGGTGATCTTGATAATGGGGGAGGCTGTGCATGTGTTTGGGTATGGGGGTATATGGGAAACCTCTGTACCTTTTTCTATTTTTCTTTGAACCTTAACTTGCTCTAAAATTAAGTCCTCAATTAAAAGAAAAAAATGTATCATCTCAAGCCATTGCAAGTTCTTGACTACAGAGGAGATGAGATGAAACAGCTATTTATAAGCTTGGGGTATGGGCTACATAGTGAGCTGTGTTCATGAAGTTCTATTCTACTACCTAAGGCCTGTTTATCTGTACTCAGAAAAGACACAGTGGCACTAATAATAACTTATTTTGTTACCCTTATTAATTGGAGTTCACATAGACTTTGGGCACGTGGTTCAATCATCTGTAAGGATGAAACCAAACCTGGTTCTGCCAAGTTATATAACATCCTGCAATAAGGGGAGTAGTTTTTGCCTTCACACCTACTTTCTCTTATTCTTTCATTCCTTTTTTTTTTTTTTTTAATCCTCACACAAGGACATGCTTACTGATTTTAGAAAGAGGGAAAGGGAGGGAGGGAGGGAGAGAGGAAGGGAAACATGTGTGAGTGAGAAACATTCATCAGTTACCTTTCTTACTTGTCCGGACAGGCGACCGAACCCGCAACCTAGGCACTTGCCCTACTCTGGAATCAAACCTGAGACCTATGGGTTTAGGAAAGAGGCTCAACCAACTGAACCACTCTGGCCAGGGCCATTCCCTCTTTCACTCATTAATAAGCACTGAGTGCCCACTGAGGAAGAGGTTACATGATAGATAAAGGGGCCTAACTTGGAGATCCGTCAGGGTCTGTAAATGCTTACAAGAGGATTGAAGTTTACTGTGAGGCCTGAAGGATGAGTGGGGTTAAATGAAGGGCATGGGGACTGGCGAAGAGTCAGAGTTTCAGGACGTAATGTTCTGAGGCTGCTTGTAGAACTAAAGACTGGCGTGCTGGAAAATAGAAACAGGTTGAGAACACTTTGGAGGCCGTGCTAATTTTGTGTTTTAAGAGTAATGGAAAGGTTATTAAACTTGATCATTATCATTTAGGGTTTATAGATAGAGCATAATTTGAGACAGATTAAGACAAGTGGTGCTAATGAGTAACTTCATGAAAATATTTGCATTCAGCAACAGCATTAGGCTTACACATGGTTTTGCTAGAATTCGGAGATATATAGATAAATAATATGCCATTAGTTCACAGCATAGACAGGGAGTCATGTGGTAAAGTAACTTAAACCAGTGTGTGGCAGGGAGGTGGAAGAGGGTGTGGGGGTAAATGGTAATGGATAAAAATGCAATAAAAATTTTAAAACATTAAAAAATAATGAAAACGGAAAATATAATGAAGTGAATAAAGTGCTTTGGGAACCCTGGCGGTGGACTGGGAAACTATAACTAAGCATGGCTAATAGAGGGAAGTTCAGGCTAAGAGTATAAGCGTTAGAGCATTTTCTGACAATTCTCTTAGCTACTCAGGTCATTTTGGCGCGTGAGTACTTTTCAGTCATGTAGTAAATACGCATTTCTTTTAAAAAATATGGTCAAAAGGTGGAACACTGTGGGAATTTCCTCATAGAAAGGACAAAACGCAAAGAAAGGGAGATTGTTGGCTTCTCTTTATAGTTCTGTGAGAGTTAAGCATCACCGTGGCGGTAAATACCTATTAAAATGTGAAAGTTGTTGTTAGAAGACCCAGGTGAGTTCCCATCCTGGGGTTGAGTCGGGCGGCAGCCTCCGGTGCTCATGCCCCTCCAGGCCACTAGGGCGGCGCTGCTCGGGAGGCCGCCGTCCCTCCGCGGGCCGCACCGCTCTTGGCCTTGGTGGCGGCACTGGCGCTCCGAGGAATTACTTCCTGCTGGTTTTGCCGTGGATCTGCTGCAGCTGTTTGAGCTGCAGCAGATGCTCGTTCTGCGGTAGCAGGCCGGCAATGGAGCGCCCGGGGCCCAGCGATGGTGGGTTCCGTGAGGCGAGCCAGGGCGGGGTGGACGGGGCCGGGGACTCGGGGGGCGCCGCACTAACGAGGACCCCTTATCTCTTCTCCCCGTGTGCTAGTGGCAGGCTCAGACGCATCGGGACCGGACCCGCAGCTGGCGGTCACCATGGGCTTCACGGGTTTTGGTGAGTGACAGCACAGGCGTAACGCCGTCTCCTTTTGCAGGGGTTTTAAGATCCTCAGGTTTGGGGGGAGGCCTAACTGTCACCTCTGCTTCGCGCCTTCCGCTGTGCCAAGTCCTGATTACTTTTGCTGTAGGTACTTCTCGCAGTTTCTCGATACTCTTTTCACCATCTGTTTTCTGATTCCGGCCTATTTGTTGGGACTAGCTCAAGTGCCACATATGGGAAGACTTGTGAGAAAGAAAGCTTGCTTTGTGACCCACGTGGTGGAGGGTGCTGGTTGGTGGAGAGAGTTTGTGTTCCGTGACAGTGGTCTGTAATGCGATGGCCCTTTTGGCAACAAATGGGACGTTAGGTCTTGTTATAATGGTTTTAAGTTCTTTTTGATTTAAATCTTTCACCTCTAGAGTCGCCCGTCGGTCTCTCTTGTAGAGCCTACTCTTGGCACGCTTTAAGGTAAAAAGGTCGCAAACAGATGAAGTCAGCTGTTGAAAATGCTACTGCTAGAAAAAATAAACGTAACTTGTTTTCTCACCCTATGTCTGTTGGGTCTTGGAGAGGACAGATGTCAGGCTAATGTGTCCACGTCTTGTGTTCATTCTTTAACACATTTATTTATTTTGGTAACATCTTGAGCCACATTTTTTACTATCTTGTAGATGCTGGTATCTACAAAAGTACTATAGACTTCCGTGGGAATATACTGCTTATTTTTGCATCAATTCTTTAAAATGGCTTTCTCCCTGACTTCAAAAATAACACACATAAGTGGCAGAAAATATCAAAAATATAAGGGACACAATAAATAAGAAGAAAGTAAAATCATTCATAATCTCATGATCTAGAAATCAGGGCTAAAAGTTTGTTTTCCAGTCTTTTCTCATGTGTATTTATTAAGGAAAGTAAAGATCATGTGTATGAACAATTTTATATATTTTTTAATTATACATAATTTATTTCTTCATATTGTGAGAATTTCCCCATATTATAAAATACTCTTCCAAAACCTGATTTTTTAATGGACGATAGTAGCCCATTAAATATAAGTGCCATGATTTGTGATATTTTTAGCTTTCTTCTACATAGTTTCTAATTCTTTTATCAATAATGAATATTTTTTATAAATAATTATCTCCTTTTGTAAAAGGAATTTTATGTTTAACTCCATAGGGTAGATTTCTAGAGGGATTACTTTTAATAAAAATAAAAATATTAAAATGTAACAAAAAATTTGGATGTGTATTTTTTTTAAAACTTCTTAATACATGTTATTATATTGCCCTTCAGAAAGGTTGTTTTAATTTACACCAAAGTCAATGTTAGGTAAGAATGCTATTTTTACCATTTTCTTACCAATAGAGTAGGTATTATTATTTAAAAAAAAAAGAAAAGAAATATAAAATTGCTTGCAAGTTCATTCAGAATTTGGCTCTTTACGCTTTTAGGACTGAGCCCCTGTTCCCTTGGCAGCTATAAGTGTGAGTCTTTTAGCTTCTTAATGTATCTGCGTTACTTGTTATCTTGCTGCATTCATCTTCAAACAAACTATAGTAGCTGTAGTCCTTCTCCTACCTCAGGTCTCTCTGACTTCTGCCATTCGAGCTCTGCCTCTTTGCCTGAAAGGGTTCCTGTGATTAGATTGGGCCAGCTGGGATAATCTCTTTAGTTTAAAGTCCACAACTTTACTTTTTTTATTTTCTATTTTTTATTAAGATTTTATGTATTTATTTCTTAGAGAAAGGGGGAGAGAGGGAGAGAAACATCATTGTGCAAGAGATACATCAATTGGTTGCCTCTTGCAGGCCCCCAACTGGGGAATAGGCCTGCAACCCAGGAGTATGCCCTGGCTGGGAATTGAACCTGCGACAGTTTGGTTCACAGGCTGGCACTCAGTCCACTGAGCCACACCAGCCAGGGCTGAGGTCCATAACTTTAATCACCTCTCCAAAACCCCTTTTGCCATGTAGTGTTACATATTCACAGGCTCCAGAGATTAGGGTATGCACATTCTCCATCCTGCCTACCATATCAATGTAATTTTAATGGATAGTGTCTAGATGAGTTAGGGGAGCATGGGAGAGTTGTCTGGTTAATGGCACTAGTGATGAGATTGCCATTCAGAATTCACGGGGAAGTAACAAACTCTTTCTTCCTTGATATTTTATAGTTGTCTTGTAGCCATGCTGTAATTTAGACAGGTGAAGTGGGTATTGATCAGTCAGTAAGTATTAATTACTTAAAGTTTGGCCAGCTTAATGCAAGAAGATCACAATCTGCTGCTTATTCCTATTTTAGGAAAAAAAGCTCGCACATTTGATTTGGAAGCAATGTTTGAACAAACTCGAAGAACAGCTGTGGAAAGAAGTCGGAAAACACTGGGTAAGTTCAGTTATTTGCTGTTTCATTGGTTTAGATACTGTGTACACCTTACACAAGGATATTGACAGAGAGTGTAAGATTGAAAAAAAGTTCAAAAATTTTAGAAGACCATATGTACTGGTTCCTTGGGAAGCAGAGGGTTTTTTTTTTTTTTTTTTTTAAAGATGGTAAAAGTTGCATCTAAATAGGGTAACAAGGTCCGAGTGCTAAAATCTTAATATATAAGACTCAGAATAGCAATTTCTCTGTTACCTCTCTCTCCACCTCTATCTGATTCTCATTTCATTTTTTTTTCCTGCTTACAGCGGAACCAGTATTTGGAAGGCTGGGCGAGAGGTGGCTCTCAGAGCTGTGTACACCACTGACTGTTGACCCAGACAGTATAGAAAATTGAGACTTACAGTGAATGTGGCTGCTGCTGTTGAACCCCTGCATTAATGAGTTGTATCAGATGTTTAATGAAGGCTTTAATTTCCAGACTGTCTGGTTTGATATTAGGTGGTTACCAATTCCAGGTGCCACCCCAGGGTCTTGGAAGGACACTGACTCCTCTCCTGCTTCCTTTGGGTCCGCCTCAGATCATTCTCACACTAGAGAAGGGATAGGCGTGACCCGATGGAGCAGAAGGGGCAAGAGGTCAGACAGGACTCCCAGAAAAGTTAAGTGAATGTTGTTCTGGTACTTGTGGTTTCAAAGTGATAAGTTATACAGCAGTGATGTTTAATATTGGGATATGAGCCTCACGTGAAATATTTTTGGACTCTGGAATAATAATAGTTTTTTTTTATTGTGAAAAATAGCTCTCTACAGATACTATGTATCATGTGAAATTTCAAATACAGAAGTATAGTAAAAAACTGTATGTCCCTCTCACAGATTTAACTACTGTAATAATTCATGGCTAGTGTTACTTCCATTCACTTTCACATTATTTTGACACAAATTTTAGATATTTATGTTTCACCTAAAAATATTTTAGTTTGTGTTTTTAAGAGATAAGGATTCTTTTTTTTAAAGATTTTATTTATTTATTTATTTATTTATTTATTTATTTATTTATTTATTTATTTTAGAGAGGGAAGGGAGGGAGAAAGAGAGAGAGAGAAACATCAATGTGCGGTTGCTGGGGGCCATGGCCTGCAACCCAGGCATGTGCCCTGACTGGGAATCAAACCAGCGACCCTTTGGTTCGCAGCCCACACTCAAACCACTGAGCTATGCCAGCCAGAGCAAGATAAGGATTCTTTGAAAAAACTTAAAAATTCAATTATAGTTGACATGCAATATTATATTAATTTCAGGTGTACAACCTAGTGAGTAGACACTTCTATAACTTACATGGTGATCACCCTGATAGATCTGGTAGATATAGGATTCTTTTAAAAAACTTACCTAGAATACTATTACCATACCTAAAAATATTAGGTCATTTAATATCAAACAAGATACAAGGGTGTGCTGTCTGAGGCATATTTATAAATGCTTTAACATTTAATTTTTTAGCATTTTAGTTAATGCTTATATTGTTATAGCTTTCTTGTATATGCCTCTTTTACTAAGTGATACAAAATGCTTTGAACAGGGATTATCTTATTCAACTACGTAAGTTTTATAGTGTTCAGTACCATGCCTTGCTCCAGAGGTTCTCAATATGTATTTGAGAAGATTGGATTGAATATGTAGAACTGTAATAATGCTTTAAAAGAATTCTGCTTTGGAGAGTGTTTTAAAATGGTATGATCCATTATGTAGAGCTTGGGATTTGGAATTGGAGGACCTAGGTTTGAGGGTCGGCCCCACATTCTATTAGATGAGTAACATTGGGTAGATTTCCAAATTTGACCCTAAATTTCTCCATCTGCTAGGTGGACATGAGAGTAAGACTTCCCTCAAGAGGGTTCTTGAGGGGATTAAGATGTTGGGTATAGTACCTTTTGAACAGTAAAGTACTTTATAAGTGTCATTTTTAATTCCTCTTGTTTTTTTTCATAAAACATGTTTGCATTTAGCACATAAGAGGGATTTTAAGGGAGTCATTACATTTTTAAAATTTTGAAAAGTTACCTTAAGACTTTGTTCTTCTGTGATATTAGTGGAAGAATTAAATGTGTTGAGCTCTGGCTGGTGTAGCTCAGTGGATTGAGCGCGGGCTGCGAACCAGGCAACGCAGGTTCGATTCCCAGTCAGGGCACATGCCTAGGTTGCAGGCCATGGCCCCCTGCAACCGCACATTGATGTCTCTCCCCCCCCGCCCCCCGCCTTCCCTCTCTAAAAATAAATAAATAAATAAAATCTTAAAAAAGAAAAGATCTTCTGTCAAAAAAAAAAATTAAATGTGTTGAACTTCTTGATTTGGTTTATATCTTTGGACTGCTGTTTCCACCCCTGATCTCTAAACACACAGACCCAAAGTTTGACTCACTTTCTTAAAAGGAAATTTCAAAAATTCTGATACGGGCATTAATTATCTCGTGATGTAGGAGTCTTTCCCTAGGCACTGACATCCAACTTGAAGAAAATAAGAACTTAGGCTATACCCCTGCTCTCCATTTTTGTGTTTGTCCTTAAAAAATTGTCTTAATTTAAATTTTTCAAGTTCAGTTGACATTGAATATTATGTTATATTAGTTTCAAGTCTACAGCATAGTGGTTAGACGTTTATATCACTTATGAAATGACCCTGTCCCCTGATAGGTCTAGTGCCCACGTGGCACCACCCAGAGTTATTACAGTGTCACTGACTATGTTCCCCAGGCTGCACTTTGCACCCCCATGACTATTTGTAACCGCCAATCTGTACTTCTCAGTCCCTGTGGCCCCTTTTAATGGCAAGTTCAATTGTCTGTGTATATGGATGTAGGCTGTTTTGGTTTAAGTGCTTTGGTAGAAAGGATGAATTACTATAAAACTTCAATAAAATGTTATGTAAAATATCATGAAATATTGTACAAGTTATTTTTTAATTTTATTAATGTTCCCGAAAGCTATAAGTGTGTCTTGGACATATGAGAGACCCTTTTTAGAACTGGTATACTATGGGGAGAAAAATGGGGAAGAAAATTTTTTTTAATTCAAATTTTTGTTTTGGGAATGGCCATGCTGTGGATGGATTATGAACCTTCTCTGTTATATGCTGGGGAAAAGCTTCCTTGAAAAAAAATGACTAAGATAGGATTGAATATGATTTCAATGGATGATTTAATGATCCTGGAAAGAAGAATAATCCTAGAGATTTCAGAAATGAGAAAAGCTTCAATTTTTTTAAACTTGAAACAGTCTTTCTCTCCAGTTATACCCTATCTCACCCTCTAGGGCCTCGCTCACGTATCACCTTTTCCAGGTGTTATTTCAGAACCCTTCTGGGCATAATAATTGCTGCCTGCCTTTGTTTTTATAATTCTTTAAAAATGTTACAAATTAAGCCCTGGCTGGTGTAGCTCAGTGGATTGAGCGCGGACTGCAAACCAGGCATCACAGGTTCGATTCCCAGTCAGGGCACATGCCTAGGTTGCAGGCCATGTCCCCCAGCAACTGCACATTGATGTTTCTCTCTCTCTCTCTCCCTCTCCCTTCCCTCTCTAAAAATAAATAAATAAAATCTTTAAAAAAAATGTTACAAATTTATTTTTGTATTGTTCATGTATTGAGGATAAGAACCTTATTCCTTTTTATATTTACAGTGAGAACGCAGAACTTTTGTATACTGTAATTACATTTTTAAATAATTAATGGAGAAATGTAACTAATGTAGTTAAAATGTTATTTTTTACTTCCTAGTATTTTGACATTAAGCATTTAACATTAAATGCAAATTTGCATGAAATGGTAGGCTACTGAATTGTTTAAATTAGAACAACAAATATTTAGATAAATGTTTAATAATATCTAAAATGTTTAATTTTAGATAAGAAAGAATGTCATGATTAGAAAACATTTATTCTAGCTTATATATATAGTAGTTTTATTTCCTTTACATTTGTTTATCTTAACTCTAATTTTTTCTTTTAAGTTAAGTAGTTACTATAATGATTGGCTATGAGATTTTCAGGTACAAAATTACATGCATTTGAATCTGCAGTTTATGTGAATCAGGCCAGATAGGACCTGGTAGTATTGCATAGTTTGCAGTTAACAGAGGCAAAGTCCCACACATCTGAGGTGCTTTTGCAGAAGTGGTTATCCAAAACTGGTAGCCATTTGAAAGTAAAGAGGTAACAATAAAAAGGAGGACTTGGAAGAATGAGAGCAGGTTACTTCACTTTTGTTAAGGGAAGACATTTTACAGTGTTTACAGTGTGTTCGTTTTCACATTGGGTGAAATGCACAAACAATTCCCTCTGTTAGGGACATAGTCTATTCAATTTCTTTTTTTAATTTTATTTATTTTTAGAGAGGGGGAAGGGAGGAGAGAAACATCGATCCGTTGCCTCTTGCACATCCCCAACTGGGGACCTGGCCTGCAGTCCTGACATGTGCCCCAACTGGGAGTTGAACCAGCGATCTTTCGGTTCTCAGGCTGGCACTCAGTCCCCTGAGCCACACCAGCCAGGGCTGAATTCTTTTTTGTTTTGTTTGTTTTTGGTCCTCAGTCAACAATGAGGAAGAAATTTTTTTTCTCTAAAATGTCTTTTCTCCTGGCCATAGCCCCCATTACCATCTTGCTTTGATGAAGTAGCAGATAATGAGCACCTCTTAGAATAAAAAATTCTTGCTAGTGTAAAAAGGAGTTAAAATTTTAAGTTGAAAAGTTAGTTGCTTCACAAGGATGGGACCAGTAGCTTGGAGTATTTATCCACTGCTGAGGCATTCCAGTGAGATGGGGTGGGGGGTGGGGGGGGTCACAATGCCCAGATAGTTT
Source organism: Tonatia bakeri (assembly GCA_004024845.1). Lineage (NCBI taxonomy): Eukaryota > Metazoa > Chordata > Mammalia > Chiroptera > Phyllostomidae > Tonatia > Tonatia bakeri. The sequence continues at coordinate 20,853 of PVIA01009750.1, read as the reverse complement.
GGTGAAAGCCAGCGGTAAGGGCTACAGGCTCACTTCTGTGAGGTAGGTGGTGCTTGTTAGGTAATTTCAATACCAGACCCAGGTTCGGCTGCCTGCTGCTCAGAAGCCAGTAACCAAGAGATGGCTGGTGGAAGGAAAAAGTGGTTTACTCAAGAGCCAGCAGCTTGAGAAGATGGTGGATTCTTATCGCAAAGACCGTTTTAATTTGACACAGGCGGGGGTTTCTGAAAGGAGGGAGGAAGAAGAAAAAAACCAGAACAAGGGAATCAGAAGGAGGGAGTTGAGAGTTCTCTGTTGAGGGGACAACACTCAAGTCCACACAGTCTGTTCAGATAACTGGCTGAGGTCAGCAAGTCTCCCAGAGCTGGAATGTCTGAAGGTCGCGGTCTGCTTCTTTCCAAGTCAGTGCCTAGAATTCTTAAGCAAACGGGCTGTTTACCTGCAGGGACGTGTTAGTTAACAGGCCATCATGGAGAGGAACAAGGCTGAAAGAGTGGGGGGCTGGGTTCCAGTCCCAGTCTCTAGGAAGCCTGATCAGCTCAAAGAACGATCCGGTGGCGGAGTCTCAGCGCGTGGCCCTGGGGCTCGGCAGCCCTTACTCCACTTTTCTGAGCCTCCGGTTCTTCAGCTGTGGAGTGCGAGGAATGAACTTGGCCTACTTCTGCTGTACTGGACAATCGGAGTTTACTAGGAGAGTCAAGCTTAATGTTTTCTCTAATAAAGAAAAAAGGGTGAATATGCGGGTGCTCATTGACTCCATTTGGAGAATCCTTTCACTGTTTCTTCGTATGTGAGATCATCGTGTATACTAACATGTCTTACGATTTTATTTGTCAAGTACACCTCAGTGAGGCTAAGAACAACAGTACCTACTTCAGAGGTTGGTAGGAAGATGAAAGATGATAGGGAGTGCTTAAGACGGTACCTGATACATAGTAAGTTCCATGTAAATATTAGCTACAATTATTGTTAAATTGAGGCTGATATTAAGATGCTTTTGGTTACTTTGCAAACAAGTCACAGAAAACCTACCGGTGGCTCAGATAGGAAAAATGTAGTATCACACATGACAAGAACTCTGGAATGGGGCTCTTCCATCTTCTGAGTTTTGGCACAAAGAACATGAACTTTATTTCTCCCTTTTCTGCTTTGCCAGCTTTAGGATATTGCTTGTCCTAAGCTGACTGTCCTCGTGACCCAAAGTTATCAGCAGAATTTGTTACATGCAGATGACCACTTCCTCAGGCTGCAAGGGAACTGTTTTGTATATCATTGTTTAGGAGGCAGAAAGCTTTTCCCAAATGTACCTTCAGTTGACTTCCCTTCCCATCTTACTGACTAGTAACAGTGTGGCACACCAGTTCCAGAAATGGCCCCTGGCAAGAGCAATGTGGTTGACTTGGAATCGATTGTCACCCCTTCTGGGCTGGGAGGGGCCCAGCATCTCCTGAAGCTCAGCGCTGCCTCCCACCTGGAGAAAACGGACTTTCTTAGCAAGGGAAAAGGGGCAAATGCCTGTTGGGTAGGTGGCTGATGATGTGCACCTTGGTATTGTTCCCTGATCAGAGTCAGAACTGTCCCTGAGACCTGACCCTAGCTAGAGTCCAGGTGTCCAGATGTTGTGTCCCGTTGCCCCTGCAACCTTGCCCCTGCCCTGGAGGGCATGGAGGCATTGAACAGAGAAGCTGGATGAGGGTAGGAGCCAAGCAGGCCCACTCTCAAGTTTGGACATTAACCTCTGTCCTCCCGCTACCAGAGTGGAGGATCGTTGAGTCCTAACCTGTCTCAGCCTAGTGGAGACCACAAAAAAACAAAAACAAAAACAAACCACAAAACAATAATAAAAACAAAAACCCAAACACAGAAATGTGAACCAGAGCTATAGCATTGGCCTTATGTCTTCCTGGAGAGTTTTATCTTCCATGTTTGAAACAGACTAGTTACTTGTTGACATTTGTTTGTTGTCTGCTTGGTTTTCATCCTTCATGTCCTAGCAAGGAACGGCCCTGAAAAGTACAACAATCTAATTAATAAGTGCCTTTTGATATCGCTTAACTTTGGGTGTATTGTTTTTCTTTATTAAGGAAAAAACGTCAAAGATTATCTGGGGTTATTGAGGACGGTAGCGATGTAGAACCAGAATATTCATAGAACTCATTTACTTCCTGTGTGTCCCCTATTGTAGAATGAGAAAAAGATTTAGTTTCATTGGATAAATTTTGGTCTTCCCAAGGTTACATTAGGTCTCTACAAAACTAATGTAACTGAATTTTTTTCTGACTAAAAATCTAGGGTAGGAAATTCAGAAATGGACAAAGTGCTGAATTTAGGGTTAAAACATTAAAAATAAAAAATGAAATTAAATGGGGATGTAAAGTACAGCATAGGAAATACAGTCAGTAATATTGTCTTAACTATGTGTGGTGTCAGGTGGGTGCTGGAAATATCAGGGGAGACACTTTGTAAGGTTTATGACTGTCTAACCACTATGCTGTATACCTGAAACTAATACAAAATAATAATGCATGTAAATTGTAATTTAAAAAATGAAAAAGTGAAATTACATCAAATCTTACCTTTGAATACTTGTTTTACTTACCACTTTCCACATCCTTTTTTTTTTAATTAAAAAAATTATTTATTTTTAGAGAGAGGGGAAGGGAGGTACTGAGGGAGAGAAATGTCCGTGTGTGGTTGTCTATCATGTGCCCCCTACTGGGGACCTGGTTCGCAACCCAGGCATGTGCCCTGACTGGGAATTGAACCCTGGCAACCCTTTGGTTCACAGGCTGGCACTTAATCCACTGAGCCACACCAGCCAGAGCACCTTCCACATCTTTTTATATAGTGTAATCCTGGTTCATATTCTATTCACATCTAATTTTGTTTAGCATATCTGTTAATACTTCCCCAGATTTGTACATTTTCCATCACTACTTTTATTGGTTTTATTTTATATTGTTGATATACAGTAATTTAATTATTTTCCCAGTATTGGGCATTTAGGGTGATAATTTTTTGCTGTTAGTGGTAACATTCTAAGTTACATCTTTATGACTGTTCATTTTCATCCTTTTTAAAACTGACAGATTTTGAAGTCTAACCATTAAAAATTTATTTTTACCTTTTCAGAAGCAAGAGAAAAAGAGGAAGAAATGAACAGAGAGAAAGAATTAAGAAGGCAAAATGAAGATATTGAACCAACATCTTCAGGCTCAAATGTGGTCAGAGATTGCTCTAAATCATCTTCCAGGTACTTGACTTTTTCAGAAGGATTCTAGTAAACTGTCATTGTCTAGGTGTTTATAATGTGTTAGGCAAAGTTTCTGGTATTCGAAGCTGGCCCAAGTTCTCCGTTTCAGGCAGTAGTGTATTGTAGCATATCCCTGGGGTCACTCGATGGTCCTGGATGGTCCTGTGTCACATGATGAGTCAGTTGAGGTTTGTAAAGTGTTCTAGGTGTAGTGTTGAAATCTATGCTGTTTGACTGCAGAGCGTAACTGTATAAAGTTGGTCAGATATTGACAAGTTTGTAATTTTCGCCATGTTTATTTTGACACTTACATCTTTTGTACCCTTCTCTAAAATTCTACATTCATGATGATTTTATTTGGAGGGATCCTTTACAGATATAGATAATCAGAAAGAATGTAAGTGACCATGACCAGGTGGTTCAGTTGGGTTGGAGCATTATACTATACACCAAAAGGTTGTGGGTTTGATTCCCTGTCCGGGCACATGCCTAGGTGGGGTTGATCCCTGGCTGGGGCACATATGGGAGGCAACTGATAGATATTTCCTTTTCACATCAATGTTTCTCTTTCTCTGCCTCTTGAAAATCAGTAAACATATGCTTGGGTGAAGAGTGAAAAAAGAAAGAATATAAAGGGAGGCACATTATAAAGAGAAAGCAGCCATTAAAATTACTTTAAAAAGAAATTTACTGCTATGTAACTTAATTACTAAGAACTTCAGGAGACATAAATAGGTATATAGATATCAAATCTGGATGGAGTAAAACTAGAACTGTAGTGTTGTTTGCGTGTATTTGTAATCGTCAGATTGGCTCCATAAAACTCTCCCTGGCAAATCTCCCATTGGACAGATGTTCCTTCTGTTCACGGCAGAAAAACAGGAAACGCCTGACTACACAAAACACTGTAATATGTCATTTCTTTTTCTGCTCCTCCGTTTCCTGGTGCAGATCTTTGGTATCTCAAGTCTAGGCTCTTGAACAGACTCTCACTCCTTTATAAACATGGTCTTTTCTGTCCTATTTTTGTAGGGAGGGGGAATATCTACATGGGACTACAAGTCTGTTTTCATAGCAGTGCAACCCTACAGTCTGCTTAGGCTCTGCTCTGAGGCATATGCACATCTTTGTGCACATTAGGAAAGAGCAGGGGTCAGCACACTTTCTCTGTAAAGGACAGATAGTAAGTATTTTAGGCATTGGGGTCCATACAGTCTCTTTCTCAGCTACTCAACTCTGCTATAGACAATACATAAATAAATAGGCTTGACTGTATTACAATAAATCTTTAAGAAACATGCACTGGGGCCCTGCTCAGTTGGTTAGAGCATCGTCCCAATATGCTAAGGTTGCAGGTTCAATTCCCAGTCAGGGCACATAACAAGAATCAATCAGTGAATGCATGAATTGGTAGAACAACAAAAATGATCTCTCTCCCTCCCTCCCTCTCCCTCTATCCCCTCCTCCTTCCCCTTCTTGCTTTCTCTAAAATCAATCAATAAGAAGGAGAGGGCGAGGGAGAGAGAGAGAGAATCAAAGAAACAAAGAACCAACCAAACAAACACTGAGCCAAAGTTTGCCGCCTGCTGTGGCAGAGCGTCATTCCTTTACATACCAGTCAACCCATTCAGTTTTGAAATGTCCATGGTGTCCTGTTGGCTGTGAACCACACATGGGCCCTGGGTTTCAGTATGACAGGGAAAACCCCTCCTTTTCCTAAGAGGAGTACTTTAATATAATATTAACCTTGAGTTTCTTACTTCTGGGATGATTTAAGATGTTAAAAACTACTGTTGTGTTTTTGGGAATTCATTTTATTGCTGAGTTTTTTACAAACATGATTCCATTAATTGAAAAATGTAAGTTTCAGTAGTTCTGTTGATTCTGTATTTTGCTGCAACACAAACTTTATTTATTTATTTAAGTATATTTTATTGATTATACTATTACAGTTACCCCAATTTTGTTATCCCCTTAATCCCCCTTCTCCTTGCACCCCCCACCCTCCAGCACTACCCCCGCCACCACTTACTTCATGTCCATTGGTTGTGTATATAAGTTCTTCGGCCTCTCCGTTTCCTATTGCACCACGAACTTTAAAACCCAAAGATAAAGAGCATGCACTCTTGGTCTTGGGAATACATTTTATTGATGTGACAAAACCCAAGCATTACTTTTGTCATTAGTGATTAAAATTACAGAACTATTATTGACAGCATAAGTATAAAGTATAAAGACATTATCATCAAGGAGAATATAATGGAACATTACTCCATTTCATTGGTCAAAGAGTGGAAGTTAACTCAGTTTCAGAAGACCTCAAGCAAATAATCCATGGCAGACGGATAGACTCATCAAAGCGTGTGTTTCATTTCTGTATCTATTAGAGGTTCTTTAAGTTGCTCTGTGCAGTGAATCATTTTACTATAAAATAACCTGACTGTGGCTAAAATTAAAACTTAGAAGTCTTAATTAATTTTAAGTAAGTAGCTATATTAAGAACATCTTTATTTATAATAAGATGCAATCCAAGATATTTTCTATATTAGAGGGCATATAATATCTATTTATTTTAGAGCGGGGGGGGGAGGGAGAGAAGAAGAGAGGGAGAGAAACATCAATTGGTTGTCTCTCATGTGGCCCCGACTAGGGACCAAACCTGCAACCCAGGCATGTGCCCTGCCTGGGAATTGAACCAGTGACCTTTTGCTTTGTGGGACGATGCCTAGCCAACTGAGCCATACTGGCCAGGGCATAAGTTATTTTTTTTAATTTAATGCCAGGACAAAAAAAATCCCTCTCTTCTCTAAGAGCCTTTCTCACTAGATACATAGAACACTATTTCTTTTTTGCCATGATTCCTAGAAAGCTTAGAGCTCAGTTCAGGGTTCTTTGGGATTGTCTCATCCCAAAGCTCCAGTTTGGGAAATGATGATTTTGAGCTGGAAACAGGGTCGTGTTCTGGGAGTTGTGGAAACTATCTGGCTGCACCTGAGTAGTTAGTTAGTTATCCTGACTGTACTGCAACTTTACCTCTATGCAAAGCATTAGTGAATCAGTGCCCCTAACATTTTTCACATTAAGGAAACACATGAAAATGTGTGGAAATCAGATAACTGTTACAAGGCTGTTGAAGTCAGTGTTTGAATTGATGATGGACTCAGACAAAACATTGCTGACTTTTTGCCTGCTACAAGTTGTTTTTAAGAAAAAATTATGAAGTTTGCCTGTGGACCAGGCAGTATTCTGTATTTTAAGACATAAAAGCCGTTATTAAGATAGGGTTCCAATTTATTAACAACGCAACAGGTTAGGAATTCTTTATAGTTCTGGTTAGCTGACTTCTTTCACTCCCATTTAGGATCTTACATTAGATACTGAAACTAGGTGGTTATCTGTCAGAAAGAAAAAAGAAACAGGATAAAGATAGTTAATTTTGTTCTAAGAAGAATTTTTTTGTAATGTTTTCAAAGACCTTCAGTTTTAAGTAGAGATTAAGCAAGTAAACACCATCAGATTTTTGTTTTCCTGGAGACAGAAAGCAAGTGGCAACCTCCTCGTTGGTCACCACAGGCGCCGCGCCTTAGCGGTGTGAGCAGCTTGTTCACTGACCCTGGAAGGGGCCCTGCCGACGCTGGGGTCAGAGCACACAGCTGAAGGGGATTCTTTTGAAATTTTGTAAACCGAAATACAATTTTAATTTAATTTAATTTAATTTAATTTTTGAATCCTCGCCTGAGGATATGTTCATTGATTTCAGAGAGAGAGGAAGGGGCAGAGAGAGAGAGAGACGTGGATGGGAGAGAGAAACAGGGACCGGTAGCCTCCCGCACGTGCTGTGCCGGACAGGAGATCAAACCCATGACCTGGGCGTGTGTCCTGACCAGGGTGGAGCCTGCAGCCTCAAGGTGGGCGGAGTGATGCTCCAACCACCTGGGCCACCTTGCAGGGCCGTGTTTCTAAATTGTATCCTGTTGCTACTGTCTTGATTTTTTATTATGAAAAAGGTTTTATAACATAAAATTTACCACTTCAAACATTTTAAAGTGTACAATTTCAGTGGCATTAATAACATTTTTAATATCTTGCAACCATTATCACTATCTATTACCAAAAATATTACCACTCCAAACTGAAACTAGAACCATTAAGCAATAATTCCCCACTTTCTTCTCCCCTTAGCCCCTGATAATCATCTCCTATCTGTTGAGATTTTCTCTCTCCATGAATTTGCCTAGTCTAGCTATTATTGATATACTCTAAATTTGTAAGGCAGGAATCAGATGTTTGCATTTCCTTTTAAGAAATTAGTATCAGGCCCTGGCTGGTGTAGCTCAGTGGATTGAGCAGGGGTCTGTGAAGCCAAGGGTCGCTGGTTCAGTTCCCAGTCAGGGCACATGCCTGGTGTGCAGGCCAAGTCCCAGTTGTGGGTGCACAAGAGGCAACTACACATTGATATTTCTCTCCCCCTTCCTAAAAATAAATAAATAAAATCTTTAAAAATAAGAAAATATTAAAAAAAGAAAGAAATTAATATCAGGAAAAAATGGATTTGCTTATGAATTTAATTCCTAAGTTGAAATTGTACAACTATACATCTTCTTAATGCTTAGCAAAGTTGTCTTTGAAAAACTCAGCCGAGAAAAATATTAAGCTTTGATTCTTGGTTGTTTTTTCATCTAATACATATTGTTTCTCAGTTTCTGGTTCATATTTTGGCACCACATTGAATCAAAGGCATACGTTAAACATGAAACGTGTTCTGTTTTCTGTCAAGGACATTTTTGGACATAATTTCATGGACCTTGTTTTTCAGAATATTGAAAATATGGTAAAAATTGTTTATTTTTTAGCTTAAGTACATTCAGGTCTGGTGGGGCTGAGGCCTGCACAGTCAGCCATGAGATCAGTGTGGCTCCATTCGGTCCTCAGTTCCGCGCTGGCTTCGGAACTGGCTCGCTCAGTTACGGCACAGTCTGCAGGGTTACCATCACTTCAATGTCCAGCTCTCTGTGGCCCAGATCATTTTGCACCGAGACAGTCTGACTTCCAAAGCAGTACAGTTAGAAATGTGTGACTTAATCACGAGGGAGGAAATTTGAGAGTGTGGTACTTTAATACAAATTTATCCAGCCATTCAGCTATTATTTATTATGTTTGTTGACCATCTCTGGGGATACAAGTCAGCTGAAATGTGTGAGCTCATATTGTTTGGGGTGGAGGGGAGGGAGAACAGGTTATAAACAGCTAATAACCAATCAAATGAGATAACTCAGCATGTATGTAGTTAATAAAGATAATCACAGTAAGGCAATTAAGGCAGTAGTGATAGACAAGGTTGTGTTTGAAAGTTTAGAAAGGGGTGCTTGAAGGCCTCTTTGAGGAGGCGCCTTTTCAGGAGACCCCAGGGACGAGAAAGAGCCTGTATGACGGCAGTGATGGCACTGCCAGCCGAGCGACCACAGGTGCAACGGCCCCCACGCTGAGCCGGGCTGCCCTGTCTGGTCAGAGCCAGGACGAAGGCCTGCGGGGCTGGAGCACAGGGCCCCAGCGGGGCCATCCCGAGAACAAAGGGCAACACTTTGTGTGGAGGTTTGCTAGTGCCACGTATAAAGGTAGCAGGTGGGAATGAATTCCTTTCAAGGGTGAAGTGAGATGAAAATAGCAAGGAAAATCCCATTTTTTCTGTAACAGATATGTCAGGCATGGTCCAGATGCTAGAGACACAGCAAGAAACACAAAGGACAGAAATGTGTTCTTGAGATTGCACACCAGAAATCCTTAATTAGAAGGCAGTGATACTTTTGAGTCCTACAAAATATTTGATAGATTAATTGTTATAATTAGGGAGGCAGTTCTTGACTCACTGGGACTGGGCAGGAGGTGGGGGGATGGTGGGCGGTGGCGGCTTCCAGAAGGCTACAGGTGTTTGGTAAAGACCATCATGAGAGTGTGTGTTAGTTCTCAGGTATCCGGACAGAAAACCAGTCGAGGATCAATATGATACTCACTGGAATAAGATATTTTTAGGATCCAGGAATGTGTTACTGAACATTTTAGCAACTCAGCAAACTTGAATTAGAACCAAGAAATAATTTGTATTTCAGAAATCATATTGAAACATTTTGGAAGTAATATTAACTTTCTTACATGACTGGCTTTGTTTGCTCTTGTGGCAAACAGTGACTGGATTCAAGTACGGTGAAGGGATCTTCTTTTGTGGATGTCGTGCTTTTGTAGTTTTTGTTGCACTTTCTGGTTGTTCCGCTGTCCCTTCATGAGGGAGGGTGATCTAACGGGCCTCTCATGTGGAATGGGCCTTTATTCCTGACTCTCATTTATGCCTAGATAAGGTAAGTGGATAAATAAAGTTTTTTGCTTTCTTAAGACAAAAACAATGTTAACACTCAGGTGTTGAGGCGAGTGGGGTCCGCTGTCTCTGGGGCGTGCTCTCCCTTGTGGCAGCGGCACAGAGCCCTGTTTCTGTCCTCAGTGACACGAGCAGCAGTGGAAGCGAAGAGAGCTCTGACCCTTCCGATGATGAGCTGATTGGCCCTCCTCTACCCCCGGAGATGGTGGAAGAGCCGGTCCATCATGTGGAGGAAGCCATCGGTCACTTACCGCCCCCTCTCCACGAAGAAGAGGAAGAAGATGACGATGGTGACAGTGATTCAGAAGAGGAGGAGGTAAGTATTTCAGTGGTAACTTAAGAACTCAGTGGGTAGTTCAGAGTAGTGTAGCTACCAGTTCCCTGCTAGACTGTTATTCATGAGTGAGAGCAAATTAAAAAGAAAAACATTTGAATTTACTGCTGAAAGCCCTTGTTGAAACTCTAACAGATACACTGCAGGAGTGAAGAAATAGAATTCAAAAATAATGTGTGGAGAGCCAGAAGCAATGTGTTAAAAAAAATTGATTAATAGATATTTTATTAAATCTTCGTAAGCAGGGAGTGTAAATAATGGTAATGATGAATTAATTTGTGGGATTTAAAGACCACGTGGATCTCCAATTTTTGTGAAAAATAATGTGAAAGATGTGATAGTGGAATCAGTTCATTCATTTTGAAGAACTTGTATTATTTGGAGGAGGCTGGAGATATTAATTAACTTCAGATTAGTTTAAGTTGAGCATGTAATTTACAGTGTTAAGAGTAATTGCTCAAAGAATAGAAATAAATTGTACAACCTCAAAAATAGTAAAAGGAGAAAACACAAAGGAAACCATTGGTATACTTTGTGTATTTGACACCTGAAGTGGATCATTTTTTAATACCACCTTCCTCTGTGTGGTAAGTTATTTTTGGTAGTAATTAAGAAGTGACACAAATAATGGTCAGAGGGAAGCTGACCGCTTTGCAGCTCTGTCAGTGACGCCACAGACTGGGCATTCTCTGCAGACTCACATCCACCTGGGGCAGCAGATTTGCCCACCTGTGTTTGTTGCAGTGGGTCAAAGAAAGCTTTTGATTTCAATTTTGAAAAAAGTTTTCTGCATGAAATGATATACACATATACATGTACAAACATGCATACAGGTGTATGTGCTTGGGTGTATATAATATTAGGAAAAGAAGTACTTAAGAATAAATTTGGTATTTTCATAAAAATCATATTTTATAATAAATTTCCAAAACTGCTATGTTGAACGTATCTTTTTTCTTTTTAACATCAATTCTACTGGCTTAAAAAAAAAATCTCTGTCTTTGAAGTGTTTTTACTAAAATCTATTTTATAGAAAATTCCTCACTTTCTAATATATTTGGTAAAAACTATTAAAGTTTTCATCTCTGAAAATCAGAGAAAATGTCTGAATAGTGGCAAATATTGTCATTAAATGGTTCGTTACTTTAGAATGTTCTTGATGCAGTCTGTTGCGGAGTTCACATGTCACCCTTCTGAACCCTGCCGTCTTCTGTTTTGAACCCTGCCATCAAAGAGTAGCGGAACAGCAGGGACTCACAGTTTGTCTTTGTCTCAATGGTCAGTGTTCTGAATCCCAACCTGCTGTTGAAATGCAGACATGTGCGGTGCAACAGGGACCGGAGGTGTGGAGTTAGCCTTGAAATAAGCTTGAATGATTTTGAACCATTAAAAACATCCAAAAATGCGTATAGTTGAGCACGTGTGTGGTGCGGACCGCATAACTGGGAATCTTCAAATTAATTTCATGTTGAATGCAGTATTAAAAGGTAAAAATATGCTAACTCGAAGTTTACACATATTGTTAAAACTCTGCACTAATACCAAACATAACAAAAAACAAATTTCTAAACGGAGATTTTTAGAACTGTCAGCAAATGATGATTGTATAAAGCAGACTCATCTTTAGTTTGTTTTGTTGTTGTTTTTAAAATTCCTACGGAAAATGCCTCCTCTTATTGTCTGCATGACTTTCACTGCAGTGCTATCCATATGTCATGGAGTGACACACAAACATTCCAATACAACACCAGAGAGGAGACAAAAGAGGTAGCAGGAAATCTCGGTAAATAGCGATCACAAAATAAGGTGGTAGGCATGAATACAAATACATCATTATTCACAATAGATGTATGTGGACTTGCCACTTAAAAGATAGCAATTTTGAATTTACTGGGGGAAAATTTTGAATTTCTCAGACTGGATGGAGAAATTCACATGTACTCTGTTTGTGAGTGATACACCTAAAATGTATTGACACAGAAATGTTGAGCAAAAAAGGAATAGAAAAGAATATGTCAGGAAAATAGTAATCCAAAGATAACTGATTAGTATCATAAAATCAATTTAAGACAAAATAAGCTTTAAGTTCATAACCCAAATTAGCAAATTGAGTGTCATTACCTGATGGTAAAAAGAATAATGTATTCTCCAGGAAAATTTGGCAGTCTTTAACCTCTGTGTTTTTAATACAGTATACTCAAAGCAAAAATTGGTAGGATTACAAGGAGAAATGGAGAATCTACAGTCATAAAGGGAGAGTCAGAAATCGTTAAGATCACAATTAGTATGAGTAAAGATTTGAACAATACAAATGTGTATTTTTATCTGTTGGACATATACAGAACCTTCATCGATCATTTTCTTTTCAAGTGCACGTGGGTAACCAGAAGCAACAAGAAGCACACACCTAAATATCACACAAATTTATCATGTACTTCTTTCCCACAACATGCTATGGACATGAGAAAGATGTACTTAACTTTGGGTAGTTCACAGATTAGGTGATATTTAGGTTGATGTATTAAGTGTGAGAATGTTATCTATTTAATGTTTGTGTGCTTCCAAAGTTCATATGTTGAAACCCTTAACACCCTCCCTACCTCCTGCCCCCACTGTGGTTGTACATGGAGATGAGCCTCTTTGGAAGTAATTAATGTTAAATTAGGTCATAAGGGTGGGTCCTGATATGATAGGATTAGTGTCTTTTTAAGGAGAGTGGCACCAGAGAGCTGACGTCTGCAAGTCAAGAAGAAAGTCCTCACCACCAATCAAATTCTTGACACCTTGATCGTGGACTTCCAGCCTCCAGAATGTGAGGAAATGAATTTCCGATGTTTAAGCCACCCAGCCTGTGCGTTTTGTTAGGCTAGCCTGAGTGGGCTGCTCCAGGTTTGCAAGGCGAACAGGGGGCCGGGGGGCAGAGAACAGAAGAAACGAAGGTGTTGCGAGCAGGAGAACATTTGCGAAAGCGAAGGCCTAAATCCACGCAAGTGCGTGGTACAGTGGTGAAGTGTCGCGTGGTCAGCGTGTGGCTGAGTGTTCTCACCAGGGGCAAGTGGGACGATGAGGCTGCTGAGATCACAGTCACAGAGCCGTACACAGAAGAAATACCTCACGGAGGGGGTGGAATTTGAATGGGCCTCGTAGAGGGTGACCTTTTGGTGCAGGTGGTGGGGGAAGGCCACATCCTATCTGGAGAGTGAAGGGCAGGAACAAAGGCAGTGTGAAAGCACAGAGTCAGGATGGTGGGAGAATTCCGGTTGTCCAGAATAGAAAGTTGATAAACACAAAGGCAGACCTTTGACCTGGACTGGCGTGTAGTAAGCCTGAAGTACAGCGATGCAGAGAAGCGAACCATCCTGGGCGTGGGGCTCAGAAACCCACTGGTCATGGCTGTAATGAATGAATGTCTATCAGGAGATTGAGGAACAGCTTGCTTTTTTTTTTTTAAGGATTATATGCATTGATTCTTTTTTGGAAATACATCATTGTCTTTTTACGATGTCATGTTATTGTAAACATAATAAAAAGAAAATGTTGATAAAATAATATGCAGGTCAAAGCTAGGCTGTTGGTGATGTGTGTCCAGTAACAGCCTCAGTTTTATTCATTCATTCATTCATTCCTCACCCAAGGATATGTTTTATTGATTTTTTAGAGGGGGAAAAACAGGGGACGGGAGTGTGGAGAGAGAGGGAGAGAGAGAAGGAGGGAGAGAAACATTAGTGTGAGGGAGAAACATCGATTGGTTGCCTTCCTCATGAGCCCTGACCAGGGCCTCAGAACCCCAACATAGGTATGTGCCCTGACGGGGAGTTGAACCTGCGACCTTTCAATGACAGGTACTTTCTGGGTGTTGGGGACATAGCAATGAATGAAGCAGATAAATCCATGTTCTGGTGGCCCTTACGTTTCTGCTAGAGTCGCTTTTACTGCTTCATATTCCGTCGTGTTTCCCCAACCGTAAGCATTCCCTGAGGACATATCCTTGCTTACCTTATCATTTCACATTTGGCCGGAGATGAGCTTCTCACATCTTGTCTTCATGACTCCTGTTCACTCAGAGCATCTCATTTGAACTTCAGGTCCAGCTTTCTAACCACTCATGAAACATGCCCCTATTTAAGTTCCAACAGTATTCTCAATTCAACAGCTAAGATCAAACTTTTACTTTCTTCCACTTAGCTTGTCTCTTTGCCTCTAGGATCTCTGATTTCAATCCCTTTTTCCTCACTGCTTCAAGATCAAACTGTTTGTAACATGGGCCACACTGCAAATGATACATAGTGCTCATTACCTAGTGAGTGAGAGTAGACTTCCAGAGCTGGGCAGGACTCCATCTGGGGACTCCTGAGTGCGATTTGATTACTTTGTTGTTCAGAAACTTGCAAAGCCCTGAGACATTCTGCTGAGTCGGAAAGCAGCCAAGTTTACATGCTTGAGAGGCTAAATATTTCGGCAAGTATTATTGAAATTAATGGGAAAATATTTTTTAAAACAGCTTTTTAAAAACCCAGTGGTTCTGAGTCTGACTGTAAGAATCATCTGGGGTCACTGAAAAACCAAGTGTGCTCAGGTTCGGACACCTGCGGGACAGGCGAACATGGTGGGTCGGGGGCGGGCCCTGCCTGGGCACCTGCAGTCTGTGCTGGAGCGAAGGCACGGGGCTGCCGACCCAGACGGTCACAGCTAATGTAGGGCCATCGGTCAGCTGCGTTAGTGTGCCTCCACGAGTGATCTGTGTCACGCATAGTGGACACCGAAGGACACGAGATGTTGCTGACATAGTGCTGCTTCTTCAGAAGGCGGCTGTGGGATCGCTGCCTTGTCTCTCTGTGTCGGCAAAGCCACTTTGAAGGTTACATAGAAAAATGTATATAAGAATATTCTTTCTCCCAAATAACTTGGGAGTAATTTTATTATTTTGTGGGAAATATTTCTTTGATAATGTGTGAAAATTGATTTCTCTAGAAGTGTCAGTGTTCAGTTGCTTCTGAATAATAGGAGAAAGGTGGCAAGTTCCTGGCCTTTCGAAGTGTGCTCATTTTTATGTATTTTAGGCCTCTCTTGAATTATGTCTGTTAATCATCACTATCATGTTCCTTGAAGAGCTACGAACAGGTAGATATTCTAGGAATTGAGCCAGCTCCTCTCACAGTTGTTTTTATTATTGAAACTACGTTACTGAGTACCAAGAGCCTTAAAAAGTGTTCATCTCCTTTAAACTCAGTGATATCACTTCTGGGATTCTATCCTGAGGAAATTTGGGAAAGAGGTTTATGCACAAAGTCCTACTCATCACAGCAGTCCTCATAATAACGGTTTTGGAGTGTGACCCATGGAATGTGTTCTGGGGGTGGCAGGTGTGGAACGGGATCCCTCTTGCGTGTTTTCATGAGGGAACCGAGGAGAGCATGTCCCTGTCACTTCACTGGTGGTGCTGAGACACCGACTTCAGTGCGCTAAGTGCACTTATGTATTTCTGGTGAGATGACTTTCTGGAAAGCAGCATTTCTTCTGCTTTTCTTTTTTTTTTTTAATCTCACCCAAGGACGTGCTTATTGACCTTAGAGAGAGGGGAAAGGAGGGGGAGAGAGAGGGAGAAAAACATCGATGTGAGAGCAATACATCGATCAGTTCCTCTTGCACGTGCCCCAACCAGGGCTGAACCCACAGCCTAGGCATGTGCTCTGACTGGGAATTGAACCTGTGACCCTTTGGTTTACAGGACAATGTTCCAGCCAAATGTGCCACACTGGCCAGGACTTGTTCTGGCTTTTAAAGGCAAAATGTAAACAGATGTCATGGTCCCCACCAAAAATGGTTAGGCTTGCTCAGAGCTTTCTTTTGACAGAAAGCTTTCATGTCCAAAAATGTTTGAAAATAAATGATGTATGCAAATTGTAGAATAATTAGAAATACTGTAAGTCAATATCTAATATTAGGAGGAAGGATACATGAATTATACAGTCATAAAAACATTTTGCAGTCATTAAACATGTTTAATAAGAGTTTTCAGTAGCACTAGGAAGGGAGGCAAACCTGTATGAACAGTAATGATACAAATGTGTGGAAAAACATGCCCCTTGTTTGCTTCCGGATTGTGGGAATGAGGATAAGGCTTTTTTCCTGCCTTATACTTTTTTATTGTTTTCCACTTTCCACATTGATCATAAGCTGTGCCTGTAACTACAGACAAATAATGGGCTTACAAGCAATGAAAGATTATAGTCTTTCATAGTAAGGCAATTCAGATGTTAAGTTAAAAATCTAGAACAGGTAGAAAAAAAAGCCCCAAGCAATAATATCGAACACCTATGGAAAATAAGTGTTAAGTACTGTACTAGTGAATAAGTTTATATCTTCCAATGTTCCAAAAAGGATTTAATATAATGAAATGATATAAGAAAGCAAAAATTAGGAAGAATAAAGGAAAATTCCTATTTTTCCTTTATAAAATAGGAAAATTCCTATTTTTCCTTTATAAATAAAGGAAAAAAACCCCAGGGAACATACAGTTAATGTAATACATGGGAAGCAGAGTTCTAAATATTTGCTGTGGGTAGGCCCCAAAACCTAGTCACCCTCATTGGTCCCTCTCTTTTCCTCCTCTCCACACCCCGGCTCTAACTCACCACTGGTCTCCTTGCCTCCGTCTCCAGGTTTTCTACCAGGTTTCTCCGTGTCTCTCCATCTCCATCACTACTAGTCCCTCAGTGAATCCATGTCCCTTCAGCATCGGCAGGTCATCTCCCAGCTCCCACGGCTGGCCGGGGACTGTGATAGTGACCCAGGCAGCATGAAGAAGGAAAACAGAGACAGGGGGGTAATGCAGAGTAGTGGTGAGGAGAGTGGGTTTTGGAGCCAGACGGAGCTCTTTTGCTTTCAGCCGGGTGCCTCCAGGCAGGTGGCTGACCGCTCTGCTTTCTTTCTCCTTTGTAACATGGGGCTAATCCGCTGCAGTGGTGTGGATCACTGAATGAGTGAGTGATGTATGTAGAACCCTTTGAAGGGTAGCCTGCTATGTATCATCACCCATGGTCATCTATTTTAATATGTAGCAAAACGTGAATTAAAATTTTTTAGAGTGATTGCTAATAAAAACATTTGAAAATGGAACTCAAAGGAAACTTTCATATCATATTAAATAATTTATTCACGCTTCATACCAGTAGTCAGTGTTATAAGTAAGGAACATTAGAGGTGTTCTCTTTAAAATCAGGGATACAGCCCTAGCTGGTGTGGCTCAGTTGGTTGGGTGTTGTCCCACAAAGGGAAAGGTCCAGGTTCGATTCCCGGTCAGGGCACATGCCTGGGTTGTGGATTCCACCCCCAGGCAGGGCGCCTGCATGAGGCAACCAATCCATGTTCTCTCTCACAGTGACATTCCTCTCTCCTCCCTCTCTCCCTCTCTAAAAGCAAATAAAAATCTTAAAAATAGTAAGGAATGCGATAAAGATGGTAATTGTCACATTATTATAGTGGACATTTTTGCCAAAAACTGGAATAATCAAGACTACATATTAGGAAAGGAGTTAGATATTGTTATATTTAATATGACTCTACTTAAAACCAAAAGGAACTCCTCAGAACTTTTATGACAGATTAATTTAATAGTATCCAGTTTAAACAATTGAAAATGAAAAAAGATGCCTGTTTCAGAATAGGAGAAACAACTGCAGATTAGGAGTAAGCAAGTGAGAAATGAGTCTGAGTAGAAATAAAACTAAACATTTCAGTACAAAAATATAAGAAAGTACCACTAACTAAGCAATTAATTTCTTCATCTTTTGTCCCATAGAGGTTAAATAACTTACTCAGTTTGCTTGTTTGCTCTCTTATCTGGATACTAAGTGGCAGACCTGCCCTGCAGCTCAAACCCGGCTTGGTGCTGGTCGCACTGCTGTGCTGCTTCCACACCCGGAGCCGGTGGGGCGGGGTGGGAGCTGCTCTGAGTGGCTGAGCTCCGCACAGGTCGAGCATTGCAGATCTGACGGCTGCTGACAAACTGGGAAATAACAATGGCTTAAACAAGGTAGAAGCCTTTTTTTTTTTTGGTCACAGAAGTGAAATCAAGTTAAATGGATCAGAATTAGTTTGCAGGCCCAGGATATCACAGATTTAGGCTGCTTCTGATTTTTTGTTTGTTTTTATTTTGCCATCCTCACTACGCAGGCATCAAGATAGATGCTCAAGCGACAGCTATTAATATTGGATTTTTATCTGCAGGATGGCGGAGGGATAGGGAAGGCTACTTTTTTTGAACTTTGTATCTTTCTTTCACATGAGAAATACAGTATTTATTTTAGGGAGCCAAGATTCTAGCTAGAATTCAGTGCCTCCATTACAAAGGACGGATAATGCTGGGAGCCAAACAGCGACTATGTAGTGAGCAAAAATTTGTACTTAGTGTTTAGTACTCTCGGTTATAGTAATGACAAGTTCTTTATTTGCCCTTTTTAGAGGTCATTTTAGCCATTGTGTATAGTCCTTTGACATTGCAGGACATATATGTATATACACTCTACTTACTTTATTTTGTTTTGTTTGTCATGGACATATTAGTTGCCTTTTCCCAAGGAATAATAGAAGACAAAGTTTATGGATACTAATGCAATCTTTAAACTCTTAGGGTTTGGTTACTGTATTAGCATGCACGGGCTTCATTTGAATTCCTGTGTGTCTTTTATGTCTTGCTGTTTAATAGCTTTTCTGTTGTTTTTATTTCTTCAGAAATGAGTTGTAATCTTTTTGGTTCATTTTGTTAAATGAAGATTCCATAAAACTAGTCTTGGATGAGATTTTAGTCAAGTTCAGCTATATATCTGTCAAGTTCATTTATATAGGGAATCACTGAAATATTCATAAGGGAAATAGAGGTATAAAAATGACTTCATAAACTTTACAAAAGGATTCCCAGTAAGAGATCTAACAGAGGAAGCGCATTTTAAATTGCTTCACTTTAGGGGAATGGGCCCCTTCAGTGAAGTGAGTTCTACCTGTAAACAAAATAAGCAATTTTCCCTCAGTTGAGTTGATGATAGTATTTTCTTAAAGGTGTTTTCACTTGCTCCCTGTTCTCTTTTATTATTTTCCACAACTTACATATGACTTGTCCCGTTTCGTGCTACTCCTATCAGTAATTCAGAACATGATTTTCAAGGATATGTCTAATATTTCATCAATGTAGGCTAATCGACATACTGAAGGTCTGATTTGTAAATGTATCATACCTCACCAATTCCTATTTGCCCATTAATATTCTCTGAGAAAGGAGTTTGCTAGTTTTGGTAGATACTGATCAAAACTTTATTGCGTCCTGCTCATTCCTCCAGTTTCTGCTTGTTAAAAGTCTGTCCGGCCCTTAAGGACCTTTTCAAATGTGATTTCCTCCAGGCACCGTCTCCGCAGGCCAGCTGCCTGTGTTCCTCTCAGGCCTGGCTCCATCCCCACAGCAAACTCGTGCTGCTTTTCTCGTGCAAGCAGTATTTGTGTGCTTGTCCTCACCCCTCTGTGCCCCCCTTTGCTGTTAGATGTGATGGCCTCAAGTATAAGGACTTGTATGTGAACGGTACGTAATTTTTAAAAACTCTCACGACTTCTAGGGTAGTGTCTTCTGTATAGTACATACAGAGCACATATCTGTCAAGTGGAATTGAGCGTACTTGGTTCTTATAATTGAAAAGTTTATTTTATGACCTTGCCCAGTGCTTTCCCTTTGTGACGTGTCAATTCCCAGTTTTAAATGGAAAGTGGAAATAGGGATGGAAGAGTGAACGCAGGAAATGTGAGCGTAGAAGTGTGATTAGACACCTGTTTGTGCAAGAACTATTACATGTGCCTTGTCCTAAGCTTACGATTTAGATAACAGTTAAATAATTATAAGAGCTGCCCCACAGTCCAATGATATTAATTAGTTAATTTAATTGTATAAACCATAACTGCTTATGAACCTCTCTGTCAAGTGAGGCCAAAATAGTTGTAGTTTTCTCATCTTCGAACAGTCTCACAAAAATTTTTAACAATATGATGGTTTTTACTGAGGTGTAATTTATATATAATAATGTTCACAGATCTTTACAGGTTCAGTTTGATGAGTTTTGACAATTTTATGTACAAGATATAGGACATTTCCATCACCCCAATAGTTCTTTAGGCACATTAAGAACTATACTGCTTGCTTATCATGATTACTTTTTCTATGCATTTCACTTCAATCGCTGCTAGTAGTAGCTCTAGTGTCACTGCTGACATCTGGGATTGCAGATATTAATGTCGTATGTCATGATTTCTTTTGATAATAAACTTGCTTTTCTCTCATTCTTACTTTATGCCACTTATATACAGTGGTGATAAAATTATTCCTTCAAATATAATGCAAATGCAAATGAAATGCAAACCATTATTAAACTTTGTCAAACTACACCAACTGTTAAATAATTAGAAGTATTGTGTTTGACTTTAAGCAGACTCATCAAGAAAAAAAGAGAGAAGACCCAAATAAACACAATCAGAAATGAAAGAGGAAAGATTACAATTGGCACCACAGAAATACAAAGAATTGTAAGAAATTACTACGAAGAACTGTATGCCAAGAAATTTGAAAACCTAGATGAAATGGACAAATTCCTAGAAAAATATAATCTTCCAAAACTCAATGAAAAAGAAGCAGAAAACCTGAACAAACCAATAACAGTAAAAGAAATTGAAGCAGTAATTAAAAAACTCCCAACACACAAAAGCCCTGGACCAGATGGTTTCACAGGAGAATTCTACAAAGCATTTAAGGAAGAGCTAACCCCTATCCTGCACAGACTATTCCAAAAAATCCAAAAAGATGGAAGACTCCCAAACTCTTTTTATGAGGCCAACATCATCCTAATTCCAAAACTAGAT
>PVIA01009749.1:35688-58079 GCA_004024845.1 Tonatia bakeri | reverse complement strand
TTATTGGTTTGTTCAAGTTTTCTACTTCTTTTTCATTGAGTTTAGGAAGATTATATTTTTCTAGAAATTTGTCCATTTCATCTAGGTTTTCAAATTTCTTGGCATACAGTTCTTCGTAGTAATTTCTTACAATTCTTTGTATTTCTGTGGTGTCAGTTGTAATCTCTCCTCTTTCATTTCTGATTGTGTTTATTTGGGTTTTCTCTCTTTTTTTCTTGATGAGTCTGCTTAAAGGCTTGTCAATTTTGTTTATCTTTTCCCAGAACCAGCTCCTGGATTCATTGATCCTCAGAATTGTGCTTTTAGTCTCTATGTCTTTTAATTCTGCTCTGATGTTGGTTATTTCCTTCCTTCTACTTGCTCTGGGCTGTGTTTGCTGTTGTTCCTCTAGTTCTTGTAGACATAGGGTTAGGTTGTTTGTTTGAAATGTTTCTATCTTTTTTAGGTATGCCTGTATCGCTATGAACTTCCCTCTCAATACTGCCTTTGCTGTGTCTCATAAGTTTTGGGTTGTTGTACATTCATTTTCATTTGTTTCCAGAAACCTTTTGATTTCTTCCCTAATTTCATCCTTGACCCATTCATTGTTTAATAGCATGCTATTGAATCTCCATGATTTTGAGTGTTTTGGGTTTTTTTCCTTGGGGTTGGTTTCTAGTTTCATTCCCTTGTGATCTGAGAAAATGCTTGGTATGATTTCAATTTTCTTGACATTGTTGAGACTTGTTTTGTGTCCTATCATGTGGTCTATCTTTGAAAATGTTCTATGTACATTTGAAAAGAATGTGTATTTAGCTTCTTTGGGATGAAGGGCTCTATATGTATCAGTTAAGTCCATTTCCTCTAGGGCATTGTTCAATGCCACAATATCTTTTTTGATGTTTTGTTTGGAAGATCTGTCCATTTTTGACAGTGGGGTGTTAAAATGCCCCACTATAATTGTGTTGCTGTCAATATCTTTCTTAAAGTCCTCTAGGATTTTCTTTATGTGTGTTGGGTGCATATATATTCACAATATTGATGTCTTCTTGGTGGATTCTTCCCTTGAGTATTATGAAGTGACCTTCTGGGTCTCTCTTTATGGCCCTTTTTTGGAAGTCTATTTTGTCTGAAATGAGTATTGCTACCCCGGCTTTTTTTTTCCTATCCATTTGCTTGGAAAATTTGTTTCCAGCCCTTCACTTTCAGCCTGTGCAGGTCTTTTATCCTGAGGTGGGTCTCTCGTAGGCAGCATATGTGTGGGTCACGTTTTCTTATCCATTCAGCTATTCTATGTCTTTTGATTGGAGCATTTAATCCATTTACATTTAAGGTTATTATTGATAGGTACTTATTCATTGCCATTTATGTACGTGTGTTCTACTCTCCCTTTTTCTTTTCCTTCCTTTCCTTAAATCAGACCCTTTAGTATCTCTTGCAGAGCTGGTTTAGTGGAGGTGTATCCTTTTAGACTTCTTTTGTTGGGGAAGCTTCTTATTTTGTCTTCTATCTTGATTGAGAGCCTTGCTGGGTAAAGTAGCCTTGGCTGCAGGCCTCTGGTTCTCATTACTTGGAATATTTCTTGCCATTCCCTTCTGGCTTGAGGTGTTTCCATTGAGAAATCAGCTGTTAGCCTTATTGGGGCGCCCTTGTATGTTACTTCCTGTTTCTCCCCTGCTTCCTTTAATATTCTCTCTTTGTCTTGAAATTTTGCCATTTTAAGTATGATGTGTCTTGAGGTGGGCCTCTTTGGGTTCCTCTTGATTGGAACTCTTTGTGTTTCCTGGATTTGTGTGACTTTTTCTCTCATCAAATTGGGGAAGTTTTCCTTCATTACTTTTTCAAGTAGGTTTTCTATCCCTTGCTCATCTTCTTCTCCTTCTGGAATCCCTATTATACGGATATGATTACGTTTCATATTGTCTTGCATTTCTCTTAATCCCTCTTCATTTTTTCTGAGCCTCTTTTCCTTTTCTTGTTCTTTCTGGATGTTTTTTTCTACTTTGTCCTCCAATTCGCTGATCCGATCTTCTGCATCATCAATCCTGCTTTTCATTCCTTCTACTGTGTTCTTCTGTTCAGAAATTGTATTCTTCATTTCCTCTTGGCCTTTGTTGATAGTTTCTATTTCCTTTTTCATATTGATATAGTTTGCAGTGAGATCATTGTAGCTTCCCTGTAGTTTCTGGAAGCTCACTGTGAGTTCGTTGAACTTCCTTATAATCATTGTTTTGAAGTCAATATCTGATAGTTGAGTTGCCTCTATTTCATTTAGCATTCCTCCTGAGGCTTCCTCCTTTCCCTTCATTTGTGGATTGTTTCTTTGTCTTCTCATTGTTCCTGAAACTCTTCTTATTAACCTCTGTTTCTTAACTTGATCTGTTCTGGTTCCTTGTGTTTATGGTGTGAACTTCTGTGGTAGAATACCTGTGAGATTTAGTGGCATAGCCTCTTTTGGGTATCCTGGTGTTCACAGCTTCCCCCTACTCTTTTTTGTGGAGGAGTAAGGCAAAATGGGTTAAGACAGCAAACCAGTATTCTGTGATATTTACAGTAGCAGCCAGTAGAGAAGAGATGGGAGATCCTTTGGCTATATATAATGTAAATCGTGATCTTCCACCCCACTATCCATGTTTTAAAAAGTATGGAAAGAAGATAAGACTCTTAGTGGAGAGGAAAGTGTTGTTAGTTAGATCTAAAAAGCTATGAGGGTGCAAGAGGTCAGATTCTGAGGTAAGGTAGGAATAAAGAATAGTAAATAGGAGTAGCCTGTAAAAGAATAGAAATAACCCCTACATTAGAAGTGTTTAGGAAATTGTGAGGTGAGCCAAGATCTGTGAGGGGTGTTAAGTTGTATTCACAAGTGTATGAAATAAGTCTTATTTACAGTAATATTGAAGCAACAACCTTGCGGCAGATTCTATGAGATCTAGACAACAAGAATAAGGAGCATAGAATCTTGAGAGTGGTACCAATGGGACCCAAGTGAGGGACAGTAAATTATCCACACACTGTGAATGAGGTAATAGGGGGAACCTATCAAATGACAGTATAACCAGCCAAGCAAAGAAGATTATGTAGAAAGAAAAAAAATACTATTGAAATAAAAAATGTCAGAAAAAAGAGAAAAAGATAATATGAATTTGCAGGCAAAACCAAACAAAAACAAACAAACAACAACAACACAAAAGAACAGAAGATGTATTGCAGGAGAGATGGATTTGGAGAAGAAGTACTAGTACTAAGATGGATGGAATAGAATCATAAGGAATTGAGAGATATAAAAATAATAAGAGTTTAAAAAAATTTGCTTAATAAACAAAAACAAGATAAAATCAAAGAATCAAACAACAACAGCAGGATAAGGGGGAGAAGAAAAAAAGAAAGAAAGAAAAAGAAGAAGAAGAAAACACACACACTCACACAGAGAAAAAGAAAAAATAAACAAAGAAACAACAACAACAACAAAGCAAATTTAAAAAAAGAAAAGAAAAGAAAACCTCTTGTTGGTTTCTGACTGGCCAGACCAGCCTTTCTGTTCCTGCCAGCTCAAGCAGGCTGAGGGGCCGTAAGAATGCATTTCACCCTTCTAAGACAGAATTCAGTCAGACTCAGGGCTGGCCACCAGCTTTTCCCCGAAACGATTGCTGCCTCCGTCTGGGCTCAGGGCGCAAGCTGCGGAGATGGCAAGGGGTTGCGTCCCTTCCCCAGCTTCGCCACCACAGGCTCTACCCTCAGCGAAGCGCCCGCCTCTCTTCTGGGTTCACGGTGCAAGAACTGGGAATGCAAGGAGTCCCGTACTTCACCTCCGTGGGCTCTACGTTCGCGGGAAGCACCGTCTCTCCTCTGGTTTCGCAATGGACCCTCTGGGGTTTGGGAGGGGTCACATATTTCCCTTTTCCCCCGCTGCCGTGGGCCCTGGGAACCCGCAAATCGCTGTGTATTTTCTGGGTTCCCCGGCTCGAAAGTCAGCAACCCCGGCAGGCCATGCGCCCATTCCAAATCACCTCAGCTCCGGAAGCCCTTCCCTTGTTCCCAGCCATGGGGTCTCAGTCTTTCCCAAAACCACACACTCCCCTGGTTGGGGGCACGGGCCCCCACAGCAAGGCCTCCACCCCCACAGCAAGGCCTCCCTTGGTCTGGCAGACTGGGTACTCACTCTTCCCAGAATGTTCGTGGGTGCGCACAGCTCCTGAGCTCCTGCTTCCCAAACCTTGTCTGGGGACAGGGTTGGGGCGCCGACTCTGCTCTCCCGGGTGCCTGGAGACAGACCCAGGAGCGCCGGCCTGCTCTCTGCTCCTATCACAGGTCCCTTATGTTCCCGAAGATGTCCTCCTACCATCTGTTTATTCAATGTCTGCTCAACTTCTGACGCCCTATTTTCATAAATGTTGCCATATCGGTGGTCTCCTGCTCTGTTTCTCCTCAGATCGGCCAAATTCTCCCTCGAGCACTGGAGAAGGGGATCACGATTCCTCCTACAAGGCCGCCATCTTCCTCCTCTACTGTTCATATTTTTAATCTTCTTTTTCTTAGATAATCCCCTTTAACATTTCATATAATAAGGGCTTGGAAATGATGAACTCCTTTCACTTGACCTTATCTGGGAAGCACTTTATCTGCCCTTCCATTCTAAATGATAGGTTTGCTGGATAAAGTAATCTTGAATGTAGGTCCTTGCCTTTCATGACTTTGATTACTTCTTTCCAGCCCCTTCTTGCCCGAAAGGTTTCTTTTGAGAAATCAGCTGATAGTCTTATGGGAACTCTTTTGTAGGTAACTATCTCCCTTTCTCTTGCTGCTTTCAAGATTCTCTTCTTATCTTTAATCTTGGTTATTATAATCATGATGTGCCTTAGTGTGTGCTTCCTTGGGTCCAGCTTTCAGGCTCAAAACCCAGAAAGAGGCAATAATGTAGGTTAGATCCAAAGCCTATCAAACTAGAGAATTCTTCTTGTTTATATGGTGGTGGTGATGGTGGTGGGGTCAGTCTTTTGTTTATTCAGGCCTTCAACTGATTGGACAAAGTGTACCTACATTATGGAGGACAACCTGCTTTACTAAACCTATTTAAATGTTAATCTTACCCAAAAGTACCCTCACAGAAACATCCAGAATAGTATTTGATCATATATCTGGGCACAAGTTGACACTATAAATTAACTATCACAGTATCCTGGACCCAAACAAAGGGTAGGAACTACTAGTTCCTACTAGAATGTTAGGAACTACTAGTCTGAGAAATGTCCATGCTAACTCATTCTTCTAGTTAGGTTTCAGTGCTCACCCAGCTTCCATGTCCCTCCCTAGAATAGCTTATTTATTCTGGTGACATGTAGAAAATCTGCCTAACAGCTCTTTTCTGACAACTTACATCAATTCCACATTGAAAGAACTGGGACAGGAATTCCCAATTCAACTTTAGTAAATGTTAAATAATGTTAAAGAAATCATTACTTTTCTCCTGGAGAAAAAGTTTGACAAAATCTCCAGAAATGTTGCTTAAATCAAAACACTTTAGATTTTCCACACTGTATATGTTGATGATAGTATAATTGGCTAAGATATACATCTTTGATGTTTATATCTTATAATCCTGCTTCTAGTCATTTGTCTTATATAAATCCTCCAACAGAATAAAGTAGCTTGAAATCACAGATTATGCTTTATTCCCTTGCCACTCTCCACAGTGTGGAAAATGCTACTTGCATAGGCAGGAACACTGATTAATGGGGATAGTGTCACATTCTATTTTATTTGATTCAACTAATATTAAATTTAATATTAAATATTAAATTTTAATGCCAGGTAGCCCTGGTATTAAAAATAGACCAGATTTATCTTTCAGAACTATCACCTCACTTTGACATCTCTACCTTGCTTTCTCACAAAGAAAACCGAGGCTGGGTTGGGGCAAGAATCTTCTTACTTTGTGTGTATTTCTTAGCATAGGGTAAAGACTGGTAATTTAGTGCAAGTATTCTCTCCCATCCTCCTTAACCTAGTTTTCATCTAAAAGAATCCATAGGTTCTTTCTGGAAGAACAGGGTTCTTTCTTCCATTGTTCTACAGTGGCCTCCTCAGGCTGTAGCACAGCCTGGATGAGACTGCCCTTCTTGCCCTGGGAAAGGAAGTTTTGTTTTGTAACTTCCTTTCTAAGGAAGGGACTTGGGTGGGTCAACACTACTCTATTAGTATTAAATAAGATTGCCATCAGCTGTTGTTTCATGGCTTTCAGCAAAACCATTAAAATATTTGTAAAATAGAAAAGCATTCCAGGTAGGAGGGGCCATTGTGAACAATCCAGGCACAAATCTAGTTTAAAGGATAGCAAATGTTGTTTGAATATAAAATGTATCTTTTAGAACCCACCACATGACCTGCACGTTTGATTTTCATAGACTCATAGAACATTACCTAAGATGAGCAGGGAAATAAGCACACTCCTCAAACTCTATGTGCACACAGGACATCCTGTGAAAATGCATATTCTGATTCATTAGGTCTGGGTAGGGGCCCAAGAACCTGCATTAATGAAAAGCAGTCAGGGGGACGAACACCTCTTTGAGTGGCAAGGGTCTAAAGCCGAGTTGTTCAACCATTTCCATTTTGCAGCATATCTGTACATTTGTCTAAGTTATGGAAAATATAATCTAAACAGATGATTGGGGTGGCAAAATTGTTCTCCTTAAAATGGAATTCCTTAATAAATACTTTGTTACAAAAATATATGTGAGAATAGAACATTATGTAGTATCTGTTTTAAAAATGGTTGTCCAGACACTTCTCCAAGGAGGACATACAGAGGATCCTGAGACATCTGAAAAGATGCTCAGTATCTCTAGCCATCAGAGAGATGCAAATTAAAACAATAATGAGATACCACTTCACACTGGTGAGAATGGCCATCATAAACAAAGCAACAAACAACAAGTGTTGGAGAGGTTGTGGAGAAAAGGGAACCCTAGTGCACTGTTGGTGGGACTGGTGCAACCACTATGGAAAACAGTATGGAATTTTCTCAGAAAACTAACAATGAAATTCCCTTTTGACACAGCAATTCCACAGCTAGGATTATATCCTAAGAACCCTGAAACACCAATCCAAAAGAACCTATGCACCCCAATGTTCACTGCAGCACAATTTACAATAGCTAAGTGCTGGAAGCAACCTAGATGCCCATCAGTAAATGAATGGATCAAAAAACTATGGTACATTTACACAATGGAATTCTACACAGCAGAAAGAAAGAAGGAGCTCCTACCCTTTGTGACAGCATGGATGGAACTGGAGAGCATTATGCTAAGTGAAATAAGCCAGACAGTGAAAGACAAATACCATATGATCTCACCTTTAACTGGAACCTAATTAACAAAATGAACAAGCAAGCAAAATATAACTAAAGACACTGAAATTGAGAACAGGTTGACAGTGACCAGAGGGGAGAGGGGAGGTGATAATAAGGGGAAAGGGTGAACGGTTTACAGGAATAATTATAAAGGACACATGGACAATAACAAGGGGCAGTGGAAATAGGGAGGAAGTGGGGAAGGATAGGGTGGTGAGGAGGGGTGGGAGAAATAGGTAGAAAGCTATACTTGAACAACAAGAAAAATAATAATAATAAATAAAGTAAATATTAACGTTTCAGTAAGATAAAATTTGAATATCAATATAGACAAGTTATCATGTGCAATCAAAGTTATAAATTAATAACTCAGTAAACCAAATAATGGATATGCATTTAGTAGCATGGTAGAAGAATTTGATGAAAGCCAGAGGTATTTTTGTTATCAAGAGGAGTATTCTATTTTTCCTAAGAATGAAATAAAAATAAATAAATAAAAAATAACAAAAGTAAAAATGGTATTCTTTTTTTCTACTGGTGGGTCACTTTGATCATTTTTGTTGATTTTCTACTGAAGTTTAAGTACAGGACACTTATTCCCTATTTGGCTCCAATGGGCTAACCTATAACAACCGCTCTCATGAAATAAGGTATTTTCTGGGAGTGAATTTCCTAGAAGGTACCTTGGCCTTGTGGCAGGGAAATCTGAATCTAGCTCTGTCAATTATGAGCTGAAAGAGCTTGGACAAGTTGCTCAACTTCTCTGATCCTTAATTTCTGAACCTAAAAGAGTAGGTGTGGGGGGACTTTTTAAAAATTGTTGATGAGAAAAATAAGGCAATCTAGCTCACAGGAGTACTATAAACTTAGACAAGAGAATGTATGCAAATTACTTACAACAGTACCTGAAGTAACTACACACAAGCTTCAAAACAAAACCCTGAAATTGACCTTTAGAAGTGCTAAAATAGTCCTGTAAACCATTTTGGCAGAAAATCCTTTGAAAACATTTCTTAGCCGCTACCTTGTGTAACAGCTATATACTGAATTCAGTTCAGCTATTTCCTCTTGACTTTGGGTCCTTGTTTTGAATATGGGTGATTGCACTGTCCTGGGACACAGACATGACCTTAGGGTGATGATGATCTTGGGTTTTCCAAAATCTATCCTCCCCTCCCCTTTCCCTACAAGCCCTCCCACAGTCTTCTGTTCATAGTTGTATGATAGCACTTACCACCCTGAAACAAAAATATCTGTCTACCCAAATTCTTGGTCTAAGACTCCCTTTCTCAGGGCACGGTCAGATCATCTCAGTAAATGTTTGCTGTTGAATGAAGATCTTCTCAGGCCTCACTTAAAGGATTGGGTGTCAGAAACTTGGAAGCCTGGCTTGTATTCATTTATTCAGACACTTTAAAAATTACTTCATGTCCTCAGCCAAGTGCTAAAAGCACTGCTCCATTTATCTTTTAGAGATAGCCCAGGACAGAAATTACATTCCTCCTTAGAAAGTTATAATGGTTTTCAATTATTACAGGGCCAAGAAGTTACCCTTCTGCCATTCGGTTTTCTTTGGCTATTTGTTCTGCTTTCATTTGCAACAAAGACACTGAAGCCAGACAGCCTTAGTTTCAAAAACTGATATACAGCTTAGTAGTTGTTTGACTCTGAATGAATCACTTAAATTCTCTGCTGCTCAATTTCCAAATCTATAAAACAGAGTAAGGACACTCATTCTGTAGAATTGCTATACAGAGATGGCAGTAAAGGTATTTCTAGAAATCCCCTCAGAGAGGAGTTTTGGTAGCCCTTACTTTGATAATCCCACTAGGGTTGGAGGCAGAGGTGGGATTCTAAAGAGACTTCCTGAGTAATATTAGATGGGTGTGAACTAGACTTCCAGAGACCATGGCCTATCCACAGTCAGGCATTTATCTTGCAGAGGACAGAAGTGACTTCAGAAGTAGGCAAGATTCCAAGATGTTCCCTATGGACACAACTGGTGGTTCCCTTCTTAACAAACACTGTCTTTTCACCCCTTGTCCTCTCTGCCAAACACACTTTCCAACTCTAGAAGCTAAAAACATCAATATTAGTTTTTATTATTATGGCATGAGCATATAATTCAACTCTAGTGGATGAGTAAATCTTTTGAGATCCTTCTCGAAAATGTTTTCCGTTCTGATGGGGCAGAGGTGAGGGGTGAGGAGAAATACTACGCTATATATTCCTAGAGCTGTAACGGCCATCTTGTTACTATTAGGGACAACTCTGAGGATGAAAACCCACAGGCTGCAGATGGCAAGGAAGAAAGTTAGAAAACACTTAGGCTGGATGCTGGATCACATTGTTCCTCTGGATTAACAAAGCCTCGAAATGACAACTCCAGAAAAAGTAAACCTTATTGCTTAAGCTATATTAGCTATGTATTCTTTTGCTTGTTACTTCATCATGCTCATCATAGTTCTCAATTCATCATAAAATTGAGGAGGCTAAGCCTTGGAGGTAGAAGAGAAGGAGGAGTCTTAATGATAGTATAACAGAAGAGGACATAAGAGAAAAGCTGCTTCTGCTCAGGATTTTAACTTCTATTAGATGTGAATTATAAATCTCTGCTCTGCTTCTTAGAGGAGACTTCAATAAATTCCACATTGCTTTTGAATACTTTTGGTGCTGATGGTTTGTTCTGGGGTATTTGAAAAAGGGTTGAGATCTGTATCAAGAATGGTGGCTGACGAACACAGAAACACACCTGGGAACAGATGTTCTTCTACTTTATGTAAGGATTAGAGATCATATCTGTCAAGCACCTAGAGTGATGCCTAGAATGTAGGACATATGCAACAAATGATAGATGCTATTATTGTATATTATTAGTATTATTATTTTAGTTGTTATTGGTAGTGAGAAATGAGGTAGAAATTATATGCTCATGGGTAGGGTGTACTCCAGGGCAGAACCAGTAGTATTGGGGAGTGTGGGGCAGTAGTCTCCAGTACTTTAAGAATAAGCTCTGTGTTAAAGGCTGTATGAAGACAGTAAGAAGCAAGCATCATTTGACAGCAGCCCTGGCAGGTAGGCAGTTGGTGCCAGGGAAGTCCCTACAGATGGAACAAAAGGCTGGACCCAGGGGCTGGAGGAAGAAGGAAATGGGGAGTTGTTCAAAGAGTATGGAGTTTCAGTTATGTAAGATGAATAAGTTCTGGAGATCTGTTGCTCAATAATGGTTAATACTACCATACTCCACACTTACAAATTGTTAAAATAATAAATTTTTATGTGTTTCTTACTACAATTTTAAAAAAATCCACCCTGGCTGGTGTAGCTCAGTGAATTGAGCACGGGCTGTGAACCAAAGCATCGCAGATTCGATTCCCAGTCAGGGCACATGCCTGGGTTGCAGGCCACAGCCCCCAGCAACTGCACATTGATGTTTCTCTCCTTCTCTCTCTCTCTCTCTCCCCCCTCGTCCCTCTCTAGAAATAAATAAATAAAAATCTTAAGAAAAAAAAGAAATTCTTAATTTAAAAAAAAAATCCGGATGCCAGTTACTAGAACTAAGGCCTACAATTAGAACAGGCTCAACAGAAGCCTGACTTGTTTGGGGTGGGCCTTCCTGAATTTTCCCTGATTAGTAAAAAGCTGGTCCCAGATCTTAGGTAAAGACTGACTCTCAAACTTCCATATAGTAATCAAGGTACCTTAAGAATAGTATACACACTGTGTGTGTGAGTGTGTGTGTGTATATATGTATACATTTATATGTATAAAATCCCCTTCTCTCAGAATTTGTATGTATATGTATCTTCTTATTTTACTTAACCTTTCATGAAAGGCCTTGGATGTCAACCTAATTTTCACTGAAGTCTATGGGGAGCCCTCAAAGTCAGGGACTTAACTTTGGTCATTAGAGTGTGAAAGGTTATAATGTAGACACCGTATTTTAACTGAGGCTTGAAGGACCACTGTGTATGTTTCCATTTACTTTCTTGCCCTTTTCCATTCTGTGATAGGAATGGCCTATCTCAAATAAGTGCTACTTCTGCAGCCATGGTCCCAGAATGATGTAGTAGGAGAAGGGCCTTCACCCATGTAGTGGCAGACAGGTCAATGGCAGAAGGAGGAGCAATAGTTGCTACAACCCATTGGGCTATAGGGAGTCTTTTGTAAGGATGGTAAAGCTGACAAATGAACCTTGACAATCAAGCATGGCCAACACACAAACTCAGAAGACATAATAAATCATTGTTGTTTTAAGCTATTATATTTTAGGGTCTTTGTGAGGCAAGAATAGATAACTGAAGCATTCTATAAGAAAGGATGCCTGTTTGAACCAAGGTACAGTAGAGAAAGAGAAAGATGAATTTGAAAAATAGTAAAGAGGTATATTAGAACTTCTTCAATCACTAGTGATAGAACTTAAGCAAAAAGTGGAATTTTTTTGGCTTAAGGCACTGAAAAGGATTCAGGACCAAAATGATGTCATCAAAATGTGGTTTCTCTCCATATCTTGGCCCTACCTTTCCCTTAATTGGGTTGTAACTCCAAACTTTATGCAGTGGATTCCAGTAGCCTTGGGTACAGCATCTCCAAGCTCATCTCCTCCCAGGTTCAAGTCCAACAGAAATGGATCTGCTTTTCTGGTATGACTACAAATTCCCTAAGATTCACTCCAAATAGACCAGCCTTTGGCTTAGGTCACAGGCCTACCTCTGAGACACTCTCTACACCAGTGTGGAGATGTCCATAACTGGAGAAGAGGGTGTATCAATTATGGGTCTTTCTGTAGAAACTCAAACAGGTTTTTTTTTTAAGGTGGAATGTATTCATTCATGACAAAAAAAAAATAAAGAGAAAAATCCATGGACTATTTCAAATTCAGGTGTGCTTTGAGTCTTCCAAATTACTGCCAATTAATACAATCTTCCTACTGGGGATTTTGAAAACCAAGGAGAAGTGGGTTTGATGACAATAACAGGCTCCAATAAAATATTTAGGGTTCTTCCTTTTCATTGGTTTCTAAACAACCATAGCTATAAGATCTTAGTCTTTGTGTATGGTCATAGGTTTGTGTGTAGTAAAGAACTGGTGTTTTTTTAAGTTCATCATTGTTTCAACTGCCAACAGAGGCAAGAATGTAACATGAATCCAGATTGCCTAAGTTTAGATCAGGAGTGTCAAACTCATTTTCACCAAGGCCACATCAGTCTTGCAGTTGCCTTCAAAGGACCAAATGCAATTTCAGCTCCTTACAGTTAAGGAGTAGTTACATTTATACAGTCCTAAAATCACATTTGGCCCTTTGAAGGCAACCACCAGGCTCATGTGGCCCCTAGTGAAAAAGAATTGAACACCCCTGGTTTAGAGCCTGGCTCTCATACTAATTAGCTTTGTGAAGAAGCTACACACTACTCTGGACAGTGACAGAAAATAAGCTCTGTGGGCACATGATCCACAGCTCTCTTGGCTTTGGATGCTGTTACACACAGCTCCATATTGATCTGAAAGTGGGGAGAGTGGGTGGGACCAGAGAGATGCTTAGATAAGTTGAAGTACTTTCAAAAGTACTGGAATGAATAACTTGTAGGGGTTTTATCTCCAAGCAAAAAGTTAGGGAGTTGAAGGGGATTGTGAATTTTACCTTATTATTTTGCAAGTCAAATCTAGATAGCCAATAGACTTCTCTTGTACAAATGCAAACATTTGCTGAACATGTTGCTGAATTAAAGTCCAGGGATTGTTTGGGAATCAGAAATCTCCTGAGTCAAGTTGTGGGTTTAAACAGTTAACTGAGTCTAAGCTTTCTCCAGGGCAATTCCAGTTGTTTTTCTCCTAAGGATGTCATAAATGAAGAAAGAAAAATGTATAAATGTCTTATGATGTTTTTAATTTAATTTAATCTTTTTGGGTAACTAGAAAGATTTATTGAGTACTCATGGTATAAAGAAAATATTCATATCTAATTTGAGTCTCAAAAGCTTGCATTCTTTTATTTCTAAGTATTCTAACAATAATGGTTTTACTAAGCCATTAGTATGTGCTAGGCATGATTCTGAATACTTTACAGGTATAGGTATTTGTATCTTTATCATTCAAATAACTGAAGCTTTGAAAGTTTAAGAGACTTCCTGTGGTCACAAATCTAGCAAAAGATGGAAATAGAACATCTACTGCTAAACTTGTGTTCTTTCTAAAACTGTGCTGTCTCATGGAACTTTTGTGATAAAGTTCTATATCTCTGTGGTCAGATATGGTAGCCACAATATGGGGGCAATTGAGCACTTGACATAAGATCAGTATGACTGAGGAAATCAATTTTTAATTTTATTTAATTTTAATTAAAATTTAAATTAATAGCCACATGTGGCTAGTGGCTACACAGCTGTCAGACATTATTACATTGTGTGATCTATAAACACTCAAGCCACTGTGATCTCATGTGTAGAATATCTGGATATCAAAGAGAACAAATGTGAAGTAATTGGGGCAGGGGGGAACCATTTTATCCAAACCAAATCCATTTAAATTGCAGAATTTAAATGGAGGTAAACTTCAAATTTAAAAGACTCATAAAACTGAGGTATGAAAATCTTCTTTTGGAAAACTTCTATTGTACATTTTACTTAGGGATTATTAATGTATTTGTAATGTTGATTATAAGAGACAGTAACTTTTTTAAAAAGGAAAAAATATGCCCAGAACTGTATCCTTACTGCAATATTCAGTTCTCTAGGCATTTTCTTTTTTTTTTTTTTAATTTTGTTTTGTTGGTATTTTATTTTGCTTCCTTTGGTAGTTGCTCTTTATTTTTTTTAAGATTTTATTTATTTATTTTTAGAGAGGGAAGGGAGGGAGAGAGAGGGAGAAACATCAGTGTGTGGTTGCTGGGGGACATGGCCTGCAACCTAGGCATGTGCCCTGACTGGGAATCGAACCTGCGATGCCTGGTTCGCAGCCCGAGCTCAATCCACTGAGCTACACCAGCCAGGGCTCTAGGCATTTTCAATTAGGGAATTACACATCCCCAAGTACTAGGGGAAAAGTGATATGTTTACATTCAAACTTAATTAACCAAGCTCTTTTGATTTCTACTTTCAGATGTCTCCTGCTCCCAGTCATCTTGTTTTCCATGAATGCCTTTAGAGCTGAATATTTACAAACCAAATTCTATAATTCTCAATATTAATATTAATAAACTATGTCTACTACAAACAGTGATAAGCAAATGATACAGAGATGCTTACTTAATAGAACTCTAGATGATAGTCCCTTTTTCTCTGACCTGTGGATTTAGTGATTTGTCTGGCTAGGTCATCTTCTAGCCCTGCTGACTTGACTATAAAATATTTTTTAGTATATACCAGCTATTGATGCTTGTTTAATTCTTCCTTTCTTGGTAACCAGTCTACCAAGACTTTCTTTTTTCAATTGACTGGAACTTCACTGGCCTGTGGAAACCTTTTGTTTATATTAGATCAAGGGGGTATCTCTATGTGTTATGGGCCAGAATGGGGGTACCTGGCTCTCAGAGGCAAAAGTCCTGAAGGCTATGGGTACACTGCAGACCCTGAAATGCCTGAGCTCCAGGCTGTAGAACTGCTCTTTCCCCATCCCTCTGTGCATGTACCCTCAGAAAAACAAATTCCAAACAGAGGTCCTGGCATCAAATTGCCTGGACCTTATCTCCTCTTGACCATACAAGAGTTACTTAACATTTTTTGCCTATTACTCTACATCTACAAAATAGAGATAAAAAAATAGAAATAAAAACCTGAGTTCCAGCCAAGATGAAGGCATACGTAGAAATGCTTTGCTGCCTTGCACAACCAAAAGAATGATAATAACCAATCCTAAAACAATAAACAACCAGAAGTGCCAGAAAATCAAACTGCATGGAACTCCAACAACCAAGGAGTTAAAGAAACATTCACTCAGACCAGTAGGAGGGAGGAAACAGGCAGCCAAGCAGAGAGGACACGCAGCAAAGCAGCAGACCACGTGGGCAAGGCATGGCTGGCTGAATGGTAACATAAATACTCAAAGCTAGCTGCAAAATACTGCAGGTGTTGCCATGGGTGGGAGAAACTCTCAGTCTCACATGAGAGATTTCATTGGAAAGTGGGGCTACAGTGAGCAAACTAGTGACATTGTTCCCTCTCTGACCCGCCCCCCACAGACAGCACCACAACACAGCGAAGAGGGTTGTCTCAACCTGATAAATACCTAAGGTCCCACCTCTTTACAGCATAAAAGGTGCACCAAGACAAAGAAATATGGCCTAAATGAAAGAACAGATCAAAGCTCCAGAAAAAATTCAACTAAGCGATGAAGAGATAGCCAACCTCTCAGATACACAGTTCAAAACACTGGTAATCAGGATGCAAACAGAAATGTTTGAGTATGGTCACAAAATAGAGGAAAAAGTGAAGGCTATGAAATGTGAAATAAGGAAAATATATAGGGAACCAACAGTGAAGGGAAGGAAACCCGGATTCAAATAAACAATTTGGAACAAAAGGAAGACATAAACATCCAACCAGAACACATGAAGAAACAAGAATTCAAAAAAATGAGGAGAGACTTAGGAACCTCTAGGACAACTTTAAGCTCTCTAATATCAGAATCATAGGGGTGCCAAAAGGAGAAGAATAAGAGGAAGAAATTGAAACATTATTTGAAAAATAATGAAGGAAAACTTCCTCAATCTGGTGAAAGAAATAGACTTCCAGGAAGTCCAAGAAGCCCAGAGAGTCCCAAAGAAATTGGACCCAAGGAGGAACACACCAACACACATCATCATTAAGTTACCCAAGATTAAAGATAAGGAGAGAATCTTAAAAGCATCAAGAAGAAAGGAAAAGTTACCTACAAAGGAGTGCCCATAACACTATAAGCTGATTTCTCAAAAGAAACTTTGCAGGCAAGAAGGGGCTGGAAAGAAGTATCTGAAGTCAAGAAAGGCAAGGATATATATCCAAGATTACTTCATCCAGCAAAGCTATCGTTTAGAAAGAAAGGGCAGATAAAGTGCTTCCTGAATAAGGTCAAGTGAAAGAAGTTCATCATTTCCAAGCCTTTATTGTATGAAATGTTAAAGGGACTTATCTAAGAAATGGAAGATCAAAAACTATGAACAGTAAAATGACAACAAACTCACAACTATCAACACCTGAACTTAAAAAAACTAAAACTAAAACTAAACAAACAACCTGAACAGGAACAGAATCAGAGAAATGGAGATCATACGGAGGGTTTTCAGTGGGGAGGCGAAGGGGGAGAATGCAGGGGAAGGTACAGGTAGTAAGAAGCGTAATGTATAGGCATAAAATAGACGGGGAGAGGTTAAAAACGGGATAGGAAACAGAAGTAAAATAAACAATATGTAAAACTCATGAACACGAACTAAGGGGGAGGAAGGCTGGAGGCTTGTGGGGTGCAGGGTGGAGCAGGGATAAAGGAGAGAAAAAAACTGGGAAAACTCTTAATAGCATCATCAATAAAATATACTTAAAAATAGTTTCTACCTGATAATACTGTGAGAATTAAATGAAGTAATCAATGTAAGAGTTCAGTATAGTTCCTGGAACCTATGCACACTTAACAGTTATTGATTATTATCATTTTATAACCATAATCCCCATCCTCATCATGACTTTTTATGCCATGAAGAAATGTGCTCCTCAATTTTTTTACACCAATCATTTTGTGGATTCCCCTTCAGTCAGTCAATTTAATGTTTTTTTCTCTATTTGAGTTTATGTATTTATTCATCTGTCCAATACATATTAAGGTCCCACTAGGTGCCACTTACCATCTTAGACAAAGGGACACCATGGTGAGTAAGACACAAATGCTTTACTCTGGGTGCTCATATTTATTGAAGAAGATGGCACAGAAACAGATGCCAAAAATTCATTCAAAGAAGGCACTACCCAGTAAGTCTAGTTTTATTCAAATATATTACAGCAGGGATCAGTTGCAATCAGATGCAAAGCAATTGCATTTTCCTTCCTGGTGTTGGAGGGGGCTGATGGATGTTAATACCAGATTAAATATACCAGACATTCCATCCACTGGAGTTCACATGGCTTAGTAAGGTCATTCAGACCTTATTAACATGATGAAATATTTCTTATCTGACATGATGAAATATATCTTATCTGACATGAATAGCTTGGAGAGAGTGTAACATTGATTTGGTGGTAATTTGGCACATTTGAGACACAGTGGGAGCATTTATGAATACAGTGGGACTCTATGGAAATTCAGAGAACCAATGAGGGCCTTAATACCAATGAGAAAAGTCAGAACCTTCAGCTTCTAATCCCTCTGCCAGTTATGATTACTTACCAACTTCAGATTTCTCATTTGTAAAATAGGGAGAGATAGGAGAAGGAATACTCCTGAACTGGGTCATTCAGTCCAATCTTCTCATTCTGAAGGTGAGGAACTTGTGACATAGAAAGATGAAATAACCTTTTCAAGGACACACAGTTTGTTATTTAAAGACACGGCAAGTCACTAAACTTCCAAGACAGTGTTCATCTCTAAGATATCACTTTACTCAATATCTGGAATATTGTAAAGTTATAATTAAGGTCTAGGATCATGGCTTTCAGACATAGCAAAGTATTTAAGCATTTTCTGATTTTATGAATTATGCTTTTTGTAAAGCATGCTCATTACAATTTTATTATTTTATTTAATCTTTATTGTATTTTCCCATTACCATTAAGTCCACTTATACCCCCCAGCAATCACCACACTGTTGTTCATATCCATGTCCTTTTTCCTTTTTGTTCAATCCCTCAATGCTTAGCCTCTCCCTGACCCCACTAGCTGTCATCCTGCTATCTATGAGTCTGTCCTCCTTTTCTTGTTAGTTGAGTTTGTTCATTAGATTCTACATATGAGTGAAATCATATGGTATTTGTCTTTCTCTGACTGGCTTATTTCACTTAGCATAATGTTCTCCAGGTCCATCCATACTGTCTCAAAGGGTAAAATTTTCTTTTTCTATAGCTGAGTGGTATTCCATTTTGTAAATGACCCATAGTTGTTTTATCCTCTCATCTATTGATAGACACTTGGGCTGCTTCCATATCTTGGCAATTGTAAATGACACTACAATGAACGTAGAGGTGTATAGTTCTTTTGAATTAGTATTTTGGGTTCTTTTGAATGTATTCCCAGAAATGGGATCACTGGGTCAAAAGGAAGATCCATTTTCAGTTTTTTGAGGTATCTTCATACTGCTTTCCACAGTGACTGCACCAACCTGCATTCCCACAAACAGTGCAAAAAGTTCCCGTTTCTCCACATCCTTGACAGCACTTGTTGTTTGTTGATTTATTGACCATAGACATTCTGACAGGTATGAGATGGCATCTCATTGTGGTTTTAATTTGCATTTCTCTGATGATTAGTGATGTTGAGTCATCTTTTCATATGACTCTCTGCCATCTATACGTCTTCTTTGGAGAAATAACTAGTCATGTCCTTTGCCCATTTTGTAATTGGATATTTTGTTTTGTTGCTGTTGAGTTTTGAAAGTTCTTTAGAATCTTTTATATTAACCCCTTATTAGATGTATTGGTGAATATATTCTCCTGTTCTGTGTGTTGTGTTTATTTTGATGATGATTTCCTTTGCTGTGCAAAACAGCTTTTTATTTTGATGTAGTCCCATGTGCTTGTTTTTTCTTTTGTTTCCCTTGCCTGGGGAGATACATCCAATACAAAATTGCTACAAGCAATGTCTGAGGTTTTGCTGCCTATGTTTTTTTCTGTGGTATTCTGGTTTCGGGTCTAACATTTAGGTCTTTGATCCATTTTCAATGTATTCTCGTGTGTGGTATAGGAAGGTGCTCTAGTTTTCTGCACATATCTGTTTAACTTTCCCAACACCATATATTGACTAAACTATTTTTAGCCATTGTATGTGCTTGCTTCCTCTGTCCTATATTAATTGACTATAAAAAGGTGGGTTTATTTCTGGGATCTCTTTAGTCTTCCATTGATCTATGTGTCTTTTTTTATAACATTACCATGCTGTTATACTATAATATGCTTTATAGTATATTTTCTTATTAGGTACCGTGATTCCTTCAACTTTGTTATTCTTTGTCAGGAGCACTGTTGGTATGCAGGGCCTTTAGTGGTTCCATATAAATTTTTGAAATATTTGTTCTAGTTATGTAAAATATATAACTGGAATCTTGATAGAATTGTGTTGAGTCTATAGATTGCTTTGGGTAATATGGACATTTTAATGATGTTAATTCCTCCTATCCATGAACACAGTATATGTCTTAACTTATTGTATCTTCTTCAGTTTCTCCTTTCAGTGTCTTATAATTTTCTGAGTATAAGTATTTTACATCCTTGGTTATGTTTTCTCCTAAGTATTTTATTGTTTCTGTAGCAATTGTGAAAAGGGCTGTTTCCTTAATTTCTCTTTCTCTTAGTTCATTATTGGCATATAAAAATGCTACTGATTTCTGGATATTAATTTTTGTATCCTGCCACTTTGTTGAATTCATTTATAAGTTCTAGTAGTTTCTTGGTGGAATCTTTGGGGTTCTCTATGTTTTGAATCATGTCATCTGCAAATAAAGACAGTTTTACTTCTTCCTTTCCAACTTGGACACCTTTTATTTCTTTTTCTTGTCTGATTGCTGTAGCTAGTACATCCAATACTATGATGAATAACAGAGGTGAAAGCAGACATCCTTGTTTTATTTCAAGTCTTAAGGAGAGTGCCCCTAGTTTTTGCCCCTTTAGTATGATGCTGGAGGTGAATTTGTCATATATGACCTTTATTATTTTGAAGAATGCTCCCTCTCTTCCCACTTTGCTGAGAGTTTTTATAAAAAATGTGTGCTGGGTTTTATCAAATGATTTTTCTGCATCTATTGATATAATCAATAGAAGGTTTTTATCCTTCATTTTGTTTATGTGGTTGGTCACATTTATTAATTTGTGAATGTTATATCCAACTTGCATTCCCAGAATAAATCCTATGTGATCATGGTGTATGATATTTTTGAGGTGTTGCTGTATTCTGTTTACTCATATTTTGTAGAGGATTTTAACATCTATGTTCATCAGGGATATTGGCCTATAATTTTCTTTCTTTGTAGTGTCTTTATCTGGTTTTGGAATTAGGGTAATGCTGGCCTTGTAAAGTGAGTTTCAGAGCATTCTATCTCCTTGAATTTTTATGAAATAGTTTGAGAAGGAAAGCTATTAATTCTTCTCAGAGTGTTTGGTAAAATTCACTTGTGAAGCAGTCTGGTCCAGAGCTTTTGTTAATTGGGAGGGTCTTTTTTTTTTAAGATTGTATTTTTAGAGACAAAGGGAGGGAGAA
This sequence comes from Tonatia bakeri, assembly GCA_004024845.1. Lineage (NCBI taxonomy): Eukaryota > Metazoa > Chordata > Mammalia > Chiroptera > Phyllostomidae > Tonatia > Tonatia bakeri. The sequence continues at coordinate 37,384 of PVIA01009749.1, read as the reverse complement.
AGAGAGAGAGAGAAACATCAATGTGTTGTTGCCTCTTGAACGTTCCATACTGGGGACCTGTCCCACAACCCAGGTATGTGCCCTGACTAGGAATCGAAATAGCGACCCTTTGGTTTTCACGCCAGCTCTCAATCTAGTGAGCCACATCAACCAGGGCTACTAAGAGTTATTGTTTGTTTTTATTATTACTGCTTCATTTTCACTAGGTGTAAGCTATATATTCAGATTCTCTAATTCTTGATTCTTCCTGATTCAGTTCTGGAATTTGTATGTTTCTAGGAATTTCTCCATTTCATTCTGGTTGTCCTGTTTCATCCTGGTTGTCCTGGCATATAGTTGTTCATATTTAATCACAATCCTTTGTATTTCTTTGGTGTCAGTTGTTATCTCTCCTCTTTCATTTCCGATTTTATTTATTTGGATCCTTTCTCTTTTTTCTTGATGAGTCTGGTTTGCCAATCTTGTTTATTTTTTAAAGAACAAGCTCTTGGGCTCATTTTTTCATTTTTTAAGACCCTATTTCATTTAGTTCTGCTCTAATATCTATTATTTCCTTCCTTCTACTTACTTTGGACTTTTTTGTTTTTTTTTTTTCTTCAAGATCCTTTAAGTATAAAGTTAGATTCTTTATTTGAGGGTTTGTGTGTGTGTGTTTTGTTTTTGTTTGTTTTGTTTTGTCTTGTTTTAGTTAAGCCTGTATGCTGTGTATTTCCCCCTTAAGATTACTTTCCCAGTGACCCACAGATTTTGGATTGTTGAGTTCTCATTTTCAGTTGTTTCAAGGTATCTTTTGATTTCTTCCTTGACCTCATTGTTGACCCATTCATTGTTTAATAACATGCTATTTAGCTTCCACATCTTTGTGTGTGTTTTCAGTGTTCTTCTTGTGATTGATTTCTAGTTTCATAGCATTGTGGTCAGAAAAGATACTTAATATGATTTCAATCACCTTAAATTTACTGAGACTTGTTTTGTTTCCTAACATGTGGTCTATCCTAAAAAATGTTCCATGTACACTTGAAAAGTATGTTTACTCTACTCCATTGGGATGAAATTTTGTGAAGATATCAGTTAAATCCATTTGATCTAGTGTGTTATTTAAGGCTGCTGTCTTCTTGTTGATTTTCTGCCTGGAAGATCTATCCATTGATGTCAATGGGGTGTTAAAATCCTGACTACAACTGTATTTCTGTTGGTCTCTCCCTTTGTGTCCATCAAGACTTGCTTTAAATATTTAGGTGCTCCTATGTTGGGTGCATAAATGTTTACTAGGGTTGTATTTCCATGTTGAATTGTTCCTTTTATCATTATGCAAGTCCTTCTTTGTTTCTTATTATGCCTTGGGTTTAAAGTCTATTTGGTCAGATATTAGTACTACTATCCCAGCTTTTCTTTCTTTACTATTTGCATAAAATATCTTTTTCCATCTCTTCTAGTTTGTATGTATCTTTTGATCTGAAATGGGTCTCTTAGAGACAGCAAATATATGAGTCTTGTTTTATTATCCATTCAGCTATTCTCTGTCTTTTGGTTGGAATATTTAAGCCATTTTCATCTAAGGTGATTATTGATACATATATATGTGGTGCTGTTTTCTTGTTAGAGTGTTTCTTCTTTCTCCCTCTCCTCCTCCTCCCCCTCCTCCTCCACTTTCTTCTCCTCCTCCTCCCCCTCCTTTCCTCCTCCCCCTCCTCCT
>PVIA01009749.1:0-35588 GCA_004024845.1 Tonatia bakeri | reverse complement strand
CTTGTCTAGGAGGCTCCTTATTTCTCCTTCAATTTTAAATGATAGCCTTGCTGGGTAAAGTAGCCTTGGCTGTAGGTCCTTGCTTTTCATCACCTTGAATATTTCACACCACTCCCTCTGGCCTGAAATGTTTCTGTTGAGTAATCAGATGACAGTTTAATTGGTGCTCCCTTATAGGTAACTACCTGCTTATAAGATCCTTGTCTTTAAGCCTTGTCCTTTTAATTATGATGTGTCTCAGTTTCAGCTTCTTTAAGTCCAACTTGTTTGGGACTCTCTGACCTTCTTGGACTTGTGTGTCTTTTTTCTTCACTAGATTAGGGAAGCTTTCAGTCATTATTTCCTCAAATAGGTTCTTGATCCCTTGCTTACTCTCTTCTTTTTCTGGTATTCCCATGTTGTGTATATTGTTATACTTCATATTTTCCAAAACATTTCTTAAGGTTTCCTCATTTTTTAAAAATTCTTTTTTTCTTTTTTCTTCTCAGTCTGAGTGTTTGTTTGTTGTTGTTTTTTTTTCTTCCTTGTCTTCCAAAACACTGATTTGATCTTTGGCTTCATCTAACCTATTATTTCTTCCTTTTGGTGTATTATTTATTTCAGATATTGCATTCTTTATTTCTGACTAGACCTTTTTTATGGTTTCCATGTCGGTTTACACACTGTTGAATATCCTTATAATCATTATTCTAAACTCTTTCTCTGATAATTGCTAACCTCCATTTCATCTAGTTCTTCTTCTGGAGGATTCTGTTGTTCTTTCAATTGGGGTCTGTTTCTTTGTCTTGCCGCTTTGGCTGCTTCTTTATATTTTCCAACTAGACTTTAAACTAATCAGTGATATAGCCTCAAGCTGTTATCAGCAGCCCAACTTAAGCATCTCAAGAGGGGACAAAGTAATTCCTGTGGACAGGGCTATCGCTTCCCCTCAGATTGATGTCACTTGGAGGGGAGTGCTCTGCCTGAGAAAGGTAGTTCCTGCAGTATAGGGAATGACTCAGCACAGGGATTCTGGCAGCTGTTCCTGCAATTCTCTCCCCAGAGCCACCAATCCCAGACTCTCTTCAAGCATCTTTAGTCTACTTTGTGCTCCCTGTGCCAGAGCCTAGGATAAGTGGCTGCAATTAATTTTATGCATTGATCCTTTAAAAGAGTCTCTGCATCTCCAGTCATCTCTCTCTGAGAGAGAGAAACCCTGCTGCTTTTCACAGCTGGAAATCATCTGGGTTCCTTTGTGGCTCTGGTGAAGTCTAAGACCACCAGCGTGTCTTCTTAGACTTCACACTTCTTAGGAGGGACACCCCAACCACTGAAAGATCTCTCTGGAACTTCAGCTGCTGCCTGTGGGAACCCAGAGCACCCTCTCATGCCTCTTTTACACTCCCTACCAGGGAGTTTCAAAACCACTTGTTGTGGTGAAGTGGTTTCTTCACCTTGGTTATATGGTTATATCCTTGGTTATATGGCTTCTCTCCAGATAGTGTTCAGTTGGTTATTCAGGCTGATTTCTCTATAATTTGGTTGTAATTCAAAGTTGATCCTTGGATGAGGTTAGTGTAGCTTCCGCTTACTCCTCCACCATCTTAAATCTTGCTCACTAAAATTTTGATATTAACTTTACTTTCTTTTTTTTTAAGATTTTATTTATTTATTTTTAGAGAGGGAAGGGAGGGAGGGAGGAGGGGGAGAGAGAGAGAGAGAGAGAGAGAGAGAGATATCAATGTGCGGTTGCTGGGAGACATGGCCTGCAACCTAGGCATGTGCCCTGACTGGGAATCGAACCTGCGATGCCTGGTTCGCAGCCTGCGCTCAATCCACTGAGCTATACCAGCCAGGGCTTTAACTTTACCTCCTTAACCCAGAAAAGGTTGCAACTGAACTGAGAGATACAAACAAACTCTTTTCTTAAATATTGTTACATATATTGGGTGTATACACAGTGCGGTCATGATTAATGTTAAGCCATAATATTCAAGCTAGTCATGATCTGGAACATATACACCTGATATATGATTCAAATGTAATATTATTTAAGAAAAAGTTTGTGGACTTCTGGCCAAGATGGAGGCATAGGTAGATATACTTTGCCTCATTGTACAACCAAAAGAAGGACAACAACAAATTTAAAAACAAAAATCAACCAGAATTGCCAGAAAAGTGAACTATATGGAAGTCCAACAGTCAAGGAGTTAAAGAAAAACATTTATTCAGACTGGTAGGAGGGGCAGAGATGGAAGTATGTGGATAAACCTGGAGGAACAAATAGGGATTGAGATAGACTGTGCAACCCAGGGTTCCAGCACTGGGAAAAGAAAGCCTCAAATCCTCCAACTGTGAAAACTCTGGGAGTTGTGGCAGAGGGAGAAACTCTTAGCCTTACAGGAGAGTTTGTTGGAGAGACCCACAAGGTCCTAGAATGTACACAAACCCATTCACCAGGGAATCTGCACCAGAAGGGTCCAATTCACTTGTGGGTAGTGGGGGAAATGACTGAAAGCAGGCTGAAATCCCAGCAATCAGCACTCTTCTCTCTCTGACTGCTCCCTCACATATAGCACCACAACTCAACAACATGGGTTGCCTCACCCTGGCAAATACCTAAGGCTCCACCCTATACATTGTTATATGTGTGCCGAGACAAAGAAATATGGCCCAAATGAAAGAATAGATCAAAGCTACAAAAATAGAACTAAGCTTGAAGAGATAGCCAACCTATCAGATGCAGGGTTCGTGATACTGGTAATTGGGATGCTCATAGAAATGGTTGAATATGGTCACAAAAAGAGGAAGAAGTGAAGGCTATGCAAAGTGAAATAAAGAAAAATATACAGGGAACCAACAATGATGGGAAGGAAACCAGGACACAAATCAATGATTTGGAGTAGAAGGAAGAAATGAACATTCAACCAGAACAGAATGAAGAAACAAGAATTCAAAAAAATGAGGAGAGGCTTAGGAACCTCCAGCACAACTTTAAACATTCAAACACCTGAATCACAGGAGTGCCAAATAAGAAGAGGAAGAGGAAGAAAGTGAAAACTTATTTGAACAAGTAATGATGGAGAACTTCCCCAATCTGGCAAAGGAAATAGACTTCCAGTAAGTCCAGGAAGTTCAGAGAGTCCCAAGGAAGTTGGACCCATGGAAGCACACACCAAGGTATATGTTAATTATATTACCCAATATTAAATATAAGGAGAGAATCTTGAAAGCAGCAAGAGAAAAAGAAACAGTTACCTACAAAGGGGTTCCCATAAGACTATCAGCTGGTTTCTCAAAAGAAATCTTACAGGCAAGAAGGGGCTGGAAAGAAGTATTCCGAGTCATGAAAGACTAGGACCTACATCCAAGATTGCTCTATCCAGCGAAGCTATCATTGAGAATGGAAGGGCAGCTAAAGTGCTTCCCAGATAAGGTAAAGTTAAAGGAGTTCATCAACAGCAAGCCCTTATATGAAATGTTAAAGGGACTTATCTAAGAAAAAGAAGATAATCAAAAGTATGAACAATAAAATGACAATACACTCACAACTATCAACAGCTGAATCTTAAAAAAAAAAGACACAAACTAAGCAAACAATTGGAACAGGAACAGAATCACAGAAATGGAGTTCACATGGAGGGTCATCTCCAGGGATGGGGGAGAAAGGGGGAAAAGGTATAGGGAATAAGAAGCATAAATGGTAGGAACAAAATAGTGGGATGTTAAAATAGTATAGGAAATGGAGAAGTGAAAGAATTTATATGTACAACCCATGGACATGAATTAGTGGGGGGTAGTGCTTGTGGGAGGGGGTACAGGTCAGAGGAGAATAAAGGGGAGAAAAAAATGGGACAATTGTAATAACATAATAAATAAAATATACTTAAAAAGAAAGGAAAAAGAAAAGAGTTTGAGCGTATCTGTCAGATTTGAAGTGTAATGTGTCTGTCTTAGGCTAGTTGGCCTATTACTACAAAATGAAGTCACCTTCTTTGTATTATCCACTTTATTATGTATGCATGTTCAATGGCCAGACAGTATCATCCTCCTCCCCCCAAATGTCCCCAGTTATTTCTAAGAACTTACTAGGTTTTTCCTCTCTGACTTTTCACCTTTCTGTCTCAATGTTGTGTCTAGTACTACCAACTCTCATGGATGATGAAAGAGTTGTTTTGCTGGGCATATCTAGTTCCATAACTGATGTCCTCTTGAGAGGGGACATCGTTGGAAAGGAGATTTTGTTTTCATAGAACCAAAGGATTGTATTTATTCTTTGAGAAGCTGGGGGTCTTTATTATCACTCTCTCAGACATTGGCCATACCAGAAACCACTGTTTTTTTCTATGCTCTCATCACTTCCACTGCTCTTGCTGGCATCACAGAACCTTCCAGGACTTCAAACCAGAGCCTCAATCCCCACCTGCCCCAGAGAGAGAGATGGATATTGTCCTCTCAACTATGCAATGTTTTCAGGTGGTTTAGAGATGATATATGTATATGCATGGCACATAGTAGGTATTCAGTAAATAAAAACTCATTATTAATTTAGGTTTCTTTATTAACAAAGTTTTTAAGAGCCCTGTTAGGTGGTTGGGTTGATGAAATTAAATGTCATTTTCTTCGGTTTACTGTGTTCACCTTTTGCCTCAGGTGCTCTTAGAGAGGAATGAAATAGACAAAATGTGATTATTTCTTATCTGACATGAATAACTTTGAGAGAGTATAACACTGATTTAGGGGTAATTTGATGTGTATTTGAGACACAGAGGGAACCTGATGCATAATGAGCACAGTGGGACACTTGTTAATTCATTTATTTGTTTGGAAAATATACATAATATCCAATGATTCTAGGCTGGGAGACACAAGTGTGTACAAGTCATTTTAAGGGTTTCAGGTAACTGAGAAAGATTAGACTATACAAACTGCAGTGATACAAAACAGTAGGTAAGTTGTTCTGAGATTCAGAGAAAGAAGATCTAATGGAGCCATTTCAAAGCACTTCAACATATATTTCAGAACTTGATTTTCAGCCCTGGCTGGTGTAGCTCAGTTTGTTGGGCATCGTCTCTCAAACAAAAAGGTCACTGGTTTGATTCCGGGTCAGGGCACATGCCTGAGTTGTGGGTTTGGTCACCTGTGGTGCATATAGAAGGCAACCAAATGATATTTCTCGCCCTCTCTTTCTCCCTCCTTTCCCTTCTCTCTAAAATAAAAAATAAATGTTTAGAACTTGGTTTTTACACTCACACACACACACACACACACAAACACACACACACAACCCCAAGTGATTTTAGAATTCTCCTTTGTAAATGAGAAGATGATTCAGGGAAGGTAAGTGACTTGCCCAGACTTCCTCTAATAAGAAGTCAGCCCTAGGATCTGAGTGTTCAGATTCTGAAGGCCCCTCCAATATACCACAGCAAGGAAGCTTCATGGATGTATAATTGAAGAAGGATCAATTTTTACAGGTAGATCTAGGGCCAGGGCTTTCTAGGCGAATTGAATAGCAAGAATATGAAGGGTAGAAAGGTTAAGACATTTGGGAAAGGTGATAGAACATGTTAGCTAATGCATAAGCTATTGTAGGGGATTCAGAAATAAGAAAAGTATACCGCACTGTGACTGGATCACACGTGATCTTAACCACCAGTCTGAGGAGTTCAGAAATTATTTGACAGACCATGGTGGAGGAGAGGGTTGTACTGAATATGTGGAGAAGAGGTAAAACCAGGAAGATGTGGAACGGATTCAAATTGTTGTGGAGAAGATGGAGGAGACAGGGAATTGGTTGGGAGGCATTAAGGTAAACTTGAGTGACCTGGAAGAAGGGCCAGATTCAATAACCATTGAATGGTGAATTAACATGGTGACTATGTGAGGCATGGAGAGAGAGAGGCAAGGAGTAAAGATGGCTCTCATCTTTGAGTAGAGTTCCTGGAAGAATAGTCAGACATTAACAGAGCTGGTGAATTTGTTGGAGCTGACTTAGGAGGTAAATCATGAGTTCTGTTTTTGATATATTGGTTTTATGTTGCCTTCTGTATGTTGCATTGCTGGTGCAGTCTCCCACTGTGCAGCCCCTCGGTTCCTCCTGCACTGTCGTACATGGAGACTAAGCTCTGACAGTGCCCTCACCTACCTTCTAGGAACTGCCACCTGATTGATCCCTGGGAGGTGAGTAGTGCATCAGAGGAAGAAGAAGAAGAGTTTAACTGACGACTCTGAGGGTCCTTCCTTCCTGTTTCAGCTCTGCTCCCCTCTCCCCTGACCCTTAAGTAAGACTCCTTGATAAAGAGCTTAACGACTACAATACTTGGTATGTGGTGGATTTTCAAAATATGTTTGGAAAAGAAATCCATTTAGAAGATTTGTCAAGAGAAGTTTCAGGGCAAAGGCAAGGACTTGAGTAAGGGTAAGAGGAGATGATTGCTGACAATGAGAATTACCAAATCTAAGTCACTAGAGGTACTAATTTCCCAGATACTAAGTACTCCAAATCCTGGTGGGGACTATAGGTGCTAAAAACCTGTTGGAATTAAGAATACAGAAAGACTCTGAGGCCAGGGTACCAGATGTGTGGATGTTTAAGTCACCAGTGATAAAGGCAAAGAGTAAAATTGACTGCATTAGACCCAGATAAGAAGGGGATTGGCTCTGAACCCTGGCCTTTAGGGATCTCACTCTAGCTCTTTTCAGCTGTATCCCTCTCCATGCAGAGTACATGGGACTATGAGGTCACGTTCACTGTGCCTCTAGACCCAGCTCTGGGTACCAGGGCCCTGGGATTTCCTTCTCAAGTGGCAAAGCTTGCTTTCAGGAGGCCTCTTTCCTGGGTCCGTCTTCCTGGGGGCGTATGATGCCACTGCTTTGCACACTCAAGGTTTGAGGAAAGGCCAAGGAACATCTTTTATTATTATTATTATTATTATTATTATTAATCCTTACCTGAGGACATGCATATTCATTTTAGAGAGAGGGGAAAGGAGAAAGAGAGAGAGAAAAACATTGATTGGTTCCCTCTCCTAGACAACCCAACCAGGGACCAAACCCGCAACCTAGGCATATGCCCTGCCCAGAAATCAAACCTGTAACCTTCTGGTTTACAGGACAATGCTCCAAGTGAGTTACATCAGCCAGGGCCCAAGGAGCATCTTTTGAGGAAAATAGGGGAATGTAACTAGCACTTTGGTGGTGAGCAGCAGGACTTGAACCTTGTGGGTGAGGGTATAGACACATGTTCTTAAGGTCTGTTCTAGTGTGGGATGGAGCTAGGAGACGGAAGAAAATGAGAACAAAAGTAGGATGGGGGCTGAGGGCTGTCTTCCAGACCTCTTTGCACCACCACATTCTGAAGCAGAAGTCCAAGAAGTCAGGAAATTTAAATTCAAACCCAGACTTCCAAGTGGTAAAGAAAGAATTTGTCAACGTCAAAGATTAGACTAAATTTTATTTAAGTTTGTAAACTTGATTTATAACTTCACAATATTTAGATACGTGATATGTAGACCTCCATTTGCAATCTTGCCCTCATATATTAGTTATCTTGGGAATCAGCAGGTTAAATATCTCCCTGCTATGAGTCTTGAGATTCCTAACTGTTTCTTGACACCTACAACACATTTTGGATGATAACGTTTTATTATCTGTCTACTCACATACACAAAGTTATGTGGAGGCAAGAACCAGGCTGTCTTGTTTACAAATATATCCTGGTGTTATTCAAAGGATAAAGTCAGTGCCATTTGCTATTGTGGCAATATTTGCCTAGCAGGCCTATGGGCTTGTTAAACATGACTGCCATTTTACTCTTCTGAGATTTTCCCTAGGACTGGAAATTACTGGAAAGTAAGAACAGAACGTGACTAACCTCTCCCTACAGCCACAGGCAGAAGATAACGCTGGAACAAACTGCAGCCTGGTATTACAATGCCCCAAAAGACCAGGGGCCACACAACAGCAACCTCCCCACCCTTTTTTAATCCAATTATAATCCAATAAAAGTTTAAAGCCCCTACCCCTCAGTGCTGGTGTATCTCTCCACACTATGCCCCTCTCCTTTCTTGGAGAGTGAATAAAAACTTTGTTCTCTACACTTTCTTCTCTTTGTGAATTCTTTCACAGCTCGAATTGCCGACCACCCTAACAGTTATGGCAATGATTAACACATAGTAAGTGACCATTAAATATGTCTAAAATTCTAAAATGATACGACTTATACATTTGAGGACAGCAAATAGAATGAAGAGAAGTGGTAGAAGGGGATAAAGTAACCTGAAAAGATAATGCCTTAATAAATTATGAGACTGAGCAACAGTCTGGAAGTTTTTCTTCCAATAAGAGAGAGCAGCAAACACACTTTTCTTGCACTAAAAACTAGAGTTGAAGTAATCTATTCATTCTAAACTTTAGGGGTGTATGTGTGTATTTTTCTCTTTAAATGAGTGATTGGACTGGGATCAGATATTTCATAGTGAGGGCCCGGAGTTCTTAAGTGGCTGATTCACTGAACTGCATTAAAAAATGTGAATTGACATTTAAAAATAAAAAAAAAATCCTAGCTTTTGTTTTTTCTTGAAAAATTTGGATCTTTCACAAGACTGGCCCACAACCCAATGGGGGTCATAGTGGTCTGACAACTTCAATGGGCTTGTGTTTATGAATGGGCCACACCCCACCACTCACAAAACAAATGCCCCAGGCGTAGCCTGGCCACCAAAGGCTTCTGAATTCATGACCCCTGAACTTCTGACTTTTTAAGGCCCCTTTGCCTTGAAAGAATGTCTTTTTAAATCTCTTTATGGTTTTTATTTCTACCAGCCTTTCAATAACTCCATTGGCATTTGCATTGTACTATAGCATTGCATACCTGCTTATCTCTGCCATAGATTCTGAAACTGAATTATCTCACCTGCCCCAGAAAGCAACTCTCTATCATTGTTTTGGATCTAAATTTCTCCTAATTATTTCTCAGATGACCCTAAGGGGAGATGCTAAACTGGAGAGACCAGGGCTTGACTGCTTCTTGAAGGTTGAAAAGATTAAGTGCGGTCATGGAACAAGAGGCGTTGGGGTCAGAAATGCAAGAACTGCCAGAGTGAAGTTGCAGAACTGAGCTTGGAAGAATGGAAACTGAGAGGCTAAAACACTACTTTTATGGAGTATGCATGACATGCCAAGCACTGATTTTTAATTTTTTCTATCTATTGGAGAGAGACAGAGAGAAACATTGAGCCATCGACTTGTTCCACTTGTCCACATATTCACTGGTTGTGCCCTAACTGGCATCGAACCTGCAACTTTGGTGTATGGGACGATGTTCTAACCAACTGAGCTATCTGGCTAGGGCCCCCATGCACCGTTTTCACGCAAGGGATTCAACCATAAACCAGCCAATGTCCCTGAGCTTAATTTGTGTGGTAAGCCAGATAACACATATAAACACATTTATTATATGCATATACAAATATATGTCATGTGAAATAAATGCTATTTATGAAACCAAAACAGAGCCAGGGAACAGACGTTGAGGGTCGCTGCTATTTCGGGAGAATCAGAGATCCGGAGCACAAGGTGCCATCTCCCGGTAAGCTCCTCCCACGTCCCCGCCCAAGGGCGGCCTTGGCGGGGTGGGGCTTCGAGCCGGGCCTAGAGTTCCTTGCTTTCTCTTAGTTTTATCAGGGCCAGAATTACACCCGCGCCGGAGCATGGCATGCTGGGAGGTGTAGTTTTCTTCCGCAGCTCAGCGTCGCTGGAGGGCGGTAAAAGACGCCGGGGCTGGCTCTGTTGCTGGGACAGAACTTGAAGCACGCAGGGGTTAAGGGGAGACTCTGACGGGGAGAGGCAGGGGTCACACCAATAACACAGGATACATCCAGCTACAATAGCGTACAGGCCTGTAGCCGCCGTGGGCACGTGACCCCAGCCTCTCTAGGCGCGCGCGGTTTACCGGCGCCTTTTCCTTCACACCCCGCCCCACCCGACAGTCGGCCTGCGCCTCCCCAGGCGCTTCTGCCACCTCGCGTTCGGAGGCGTCACGGAACGTGCTCTCCTTTGCCCCTCTCCCTTCTCTTCCATCCCTCGCTCCTCCACGTCCCCCTCCCGCACTCAGCCTCGCAGCAGCAGCAGCCGCAGCAGTAGTCGCCGCCGTAGCCGCGCGCAGTCATGGCCGAGAATCCCGGCTTGGAGAACCACCGCATCAAGAGCTTTAAAAACAAGGGCCGTGATGTGGAAGTGAGTGTGCCTCAGCAGTCTAGGCCCTCCCGGCTCGCGGTCTGGCCGCGCCGGCACCGCGGCGGCGGGGAAAGACGGGTGGCCGGCGCTGGGATGGCTCTCGCCAGCTTTTGAGTCGTAGTTGACCGCCGCCTCGCGTCACCTCGGCCCAGGGTTGGGCGGAGCAGGCGACTGGACTCGGGTCGCGGCCACCCTCCGGAGCTGCGGGAGCGCAGACCGGGAAATGCTTGGGTTTTCGGCCCCGTCACGCGGGCGCGGCCTGCTGTCTCCGGGGAGGGGATGTGGAGCTGAGGCGGGGTCCGTGGGCTGGGCCTCGCGAGTCGGGGATGCTGCCTCCCTCTCCGTCGACCCTACAGCCGAGGGGGCGGTCGTGGCTGTCGCGCGTTGCTGGTGCAGTCTCCCGCGGGCGCAGCCCCTCGGTGCCTTCTGCCCTGTCGCACATGGAGCCTGGGCTCTGACTGTGCCCTCTCCTACCTTCTAGGAACTGGGCCCAGGAGGGCGGTGGCGGCCCGCAAAGGGGGGTGGGAACCAGCCGAGTAACTGACTTATTTGAGGGTAGTGGATGGGGGAGGGTAGGATGCGCCTCGACCATATTCTTATATTCCAGTGCTGTCCTTTGGAGCAGTCATGCTGAGCTTTTCCTGTTCATACTTCTGTTATGTGGCATTTGTAGCAAACTGAAGGGGGGCAATAGTTTACCATCTATTGTGTTGAGGCTTTGGAAGAGAGGTTGTTCGACCTCGGCTGACAGGACCAGTTTTCTAAGCATTTCTTGCCGGGTAGTGGCAGTGTGTAGGATAATTTTTTGACGTGTTACTGAAATAAATTGGATACATAGGTTCATACTGCCTTTTATATGCATCTTGCTCCAAACTGCTAGAGTTTCCTTCCATGTGTTTGCAAAAGTGTAAATATTAATGTCACTCAGTTGCTACACAGCATATTGCCATTGTCTCATTCAGGTGACAATAGCAGGTACTATTTGCAAACTTGGCTTATTGAGGCAGCACTAGAGGTCTCTGCAGCTACTAAAAGCACTGTAGCTTAATGCATAAACTTCACTGGGCCTCTGACCTCTGGATTTGTTAAGGGAAAAGTAGTTTTAAGTCCACAGCCTCCTTTTCTAATACTAGGTGACAGGATTTGCAGTTTTGTAATTCCTGCTAAGGGGTCAGTGTAAATAAGTATGCATTTTATCCTCTTTTAAAGAGAGAAGGTGTTGTGGGAAATATACCGTTCAAGGTTCTGTTTTGTAGAAAAGGAGACAAAACCCAGACCATTTTTCAAAGGGACTAAATTAAATTCCAATTAGAAAAAAACACAAGGAAATACTGTGGAAATCCCATTTGAATGAGACAAATGGAGGTCATCTGTCTCGTCCTGCTCATGGTTAAGTTTCTTTTGTGAGAAATACTTTTAAGCAAAAGTGAAAGTCAGGAATAGCAGCAAGCGATTTTGGAACTGCCTCGTGTTATTGGTCCACTTTATAATAGGAGCTAATTTGGAACTTTATCAGTAATTGTTCTTGAAGCTTACCCCCATTATAGAGCAAAACTGAAGTAGTTTGAAAAATACCCATTCGTTTGTAGATATTGATACAGGTTTTTGTCATATTGTTTGCCTCTATTTTGTTTTGGGAGCTCAATGATACCTAGTAAGGACTCCTGCACATTTTTTGGGTTGGCCAAAAAGTCCATATTTTTTTCCATAAAATAAAAGACACATTTTTCATTTCACCAATAACTTTATTGATCTGGATATTTTGATTATGTCTGCTATCTCCTTATAATGTGGATGGTTCTCAGTCAGTGTCTTGATTTGATCTCTATCAACTTCAAGTGATCTGCCTAACTGTGGAGCAGTGTTGTCCAGTGAGAAATCTCCAGTGCAAAACTTCATGAACATTCGATCAATCACAGCACCTTCTCCATACACTGTACAACCTTTTTTTTGGCATTTCAGTTGTGACTTTACCTTTCTTGAAACAATAAAGCATGATATGCTGAAAATGTTGAGTATTTTCTTTCATCTTTAGTATTAATATGGCTGCACAAAAATTCACCAATTTTGTTTTTTTTTAAATGCACACTGATATGACAGCTGTCACAATACAATCTAAATTGTTTTGAATGAAGTCAAAGACAACTAAGCACAACTAGAGCCACCTTATAGAAAAAAACAAATAAACTTTTTGGCCAACCCTATAGGTACATGATAAATATTTGCTGATCACCAGAATGTAACCAGTGACTTCTAGATTCATGGCTGCTAATTAGGCATTTCAGCCTGAAAATACTGGTCACAACGTTACATTTCCCAGGATACATTAGGGTACCTAAGGTATGAAATAACAGTTATTCAAATGAGGCTTTGTGATAACTCATTTAATCCTTATAACAACTTAATGGCTAGGTAGAGCATTATCCCCACTTTCCAGGAAGAAAGTGCTTAGATGAAGAAACTCAAGTGCCTAGCCTGCACAAGGTCACAAAGTGGGTATGGACATTCATTCACTAATTGTCTATTTGGTATCTAACAATGTCAGGTCTTAGGGATATAAAATGGAGTAAAGTGCAGTCTGTATTTCAAGAAGTTTATAGTTTAGTCGGAGTGAAAGGAAAGTAAACTGATACTTATAGTGCAGTACATCAATATGTGTATTCTGAGAATGCATAAAAATAAGAAGATCCTGCCCTGGCTGGTGTGGCTCAGTGGATTGAGCTCTGAACTGTGAACCAAAGGGTCACAGGTTCGATTCCCAGTCAGGGCACATGCCTGGGCTGCCAGCCAGGTCCCCAGCATGGGGCATGTGACAGGCAACCACACATTGATGTTTCTCTCCCTCTCTTTCTCCTGCCCTTCCCCTCTGTAAAAATAAATAAATAAAATCTTTAAAAAATAAATAAATAAGAAGATCCTAAATTGGAGCTCAGCATTCCAGGGAGATGTTCTAGTTGATTTCTGTTGGATGAATGGGAGTAGACTCTGAAGGATTAAAGAAAGTTGTTCCGGAAAACGGAGAGGGCAGGGAAGAGGCATTACAGACTTGAGGGAGCAGTAATTGAAGTGTTCTGGGAGAATGTAGTAGGGTTGAGAGACGGCAGTGCAAGAGATGTGACTAAAGGGTAAACTAGGATCAAATCTGATCAAATGCCTTTGTTGTGAATTTAGGACAAGCCACTATATCTAATTTCGTCTTACCCATTAGAAACTATATACTATAACAGAGATGTGTGACTAAGTATTTGTGATCATTAGGCTTTCAAAACAGTGAGATGCACTTTATGAGATATCACTCCTGCCTTTCCAAGTATAGGATAGATGAAAGATAAAACATAAATTAAAGATAAAATCCTCAGCTGATCTATAGATTAGATGCTAGGTGCAAGCATAAAATAAATATTTTCTAGAGAAAATAAAAGTGTAGAGTTATGACAGGTAATTGTGAGTGGGGAGAGGTAACTTCATAGTCGTTTAGTCAGAAATGGCTTTATAGAAGAGAGGTTGTTGAAAATCCAAGTGAAAAAGAAGAGAGTGAAGAAATGAGACTGCAGTGTTCTGAGAATATGTCTGTGGCAAACAGTTGCTTGGAAACTTCTTGATAGGGAGATCTGAAAGAATTTATTTCAGAGCAGAGTTAAAAGGTGTAATATGATTAGAATAATGGAAAAGGTGACTGGCAGTAATGCCTAGAATTAATTCTGGAGTCATATTGCTTTTATCCTTGGGGTGTCCAACCCATCGCCCACAATGAATGCATCCCAAAACAAAATCATAGATTTATTTAAAATATTTTTTTTTTGTTTTTGCTCATCAGTTTTCATTATTATTTGTGTATTTAGTGTGTGGCCAAAGAAAACTCTTCTTCCAGTGTGGCCCAGAGAGGCCAAAAGGTTGGATACCTCTATATGAATTTCCCCAAAATTGAGACTGGGAATGGTCATGGTCATATCATGGAATGAGGATTTACATCTTCTCCTCTTTTTCCTTTCTCTTCCTCTACTGTGTAAAGGTCATGGAAGACAAAGGGGATAAAGGTTATCCTGAAATTTACAGGTGAAAGTAAGGGAGGGAGTAATTATCACTGATAGCAGTTTGGAACTTAGGTTGGAGGAATAAATTTTGGAGCTAAAACTAGGAAACACATAGTGAAAATAATTGCTTTTATTTGGTCTGAAATGTATTTTAATACTAGACATTTTCACGTAAGACATTGGTTCTTAGGCTTTTTCTTTTTTTAAAAATATTTAAAACTTTTAAAATATAGTTACAGAAAAGTATACAAAACAAACATTTAAGTTATAAGTTATAACTCAAATATTCAGGTAAATGCCATCCAGGTCAACTTTTCCTTGTACCTGTGTACCTCAAGGATGTAACATTTTCATCAGTAACAATAACTAATAATAATTATTTTTAAGATCTTAACAGTTACTGCTTCTATAGTGTATCTGTGCTAGGTGCTTTATGTGTTATTTATTTAGTCTCTATAGCTATCCTGTGAAGTACATACTGTTACTGTCCACATTTACTGAGGAGGAAACTTGCCTACAGTTCTTAACTAGCCCTAAATCACAGAAATAAGTGGTAGAGCCTAGACTTATAGTAAAGTAGCATGATGCAAAAGCCAGAGCTCTTACTCACTGTTCTGTACTGTTTCTCCACTGATTGGAGCCTAAGACTTAACCTGTGTGAAACACATCTCGAAGTTAATTAATGGGGAAAATATTTAAGAAATCTTAAATATATCACAGAAATTCCCATTTTGTTTTAAAACTTTGCTAATAAAATTTTTTGACATTCTATTCATCATTTGTTTTATTTGCCTTTTTTTCCCTTTTTACTCTTGCAAACTTTCTAGTTAGTTGGTTTCAGTGATAAATAGTAACCTATATTCTTGGGCTTAACACAAACTTCATGCTTTAGTTTCTAAATATTAGGTATTTTTATAAGTATTTTCACATTTGCAGATTCAACTAGTACTCTCTCTGGAACCTGTGTTTGTAGAGGGTACTATCTAATAGTTTAAGCCTAAAACTCTTCACTTCCTTCATTTTTCTGTGTTAGTCATCTGATGAGCCCTTATATTTTTACCTTTGTTGCCAACCTTTCCACCAGTGCCCTAATGTAGGCCCCTGTTACTCTCACTCTTACAAGTGTGATAGTGCACCTGTTTTTCCCTGTTTCTGGTATCTTCCTTCCCCAGTGTATCTTGTGGATTGATTTTTCTGAAATCTTTTCATCTAACTTTCCTGGTAAGATCATTCCCACTGCCTTCAAGATAAAATTAAAACTCCTTAGCATGCTACACATAATTCCACCAAAGGCCCTATCTTTTCTACTTCACCTCCCTTATATCTTCTTCCTTGTATCTTTGTTCCAGCCCTGATAAAGTATTTGAAGTTGGAAGTAACCAGTACAATTTCCTCTCCAGGCCTTTGTACATACTGTTTTCCTGTATACCTTCTTTTGCTCTCTGTTATGTGAGGCACACTCTGGCAAACTCTTTCTCAATTCAGACTCCTTCACGTATATTTGGAACACCAAGATGACAATTCTGCCAAATCATGCCATTTTAGTTCAAAACTCTTTGGAAGTTCTCTGTAGAGCCTTTCCTGGTTGACCAATAACATATTGTCACTATCAGTTCCTTTTCTTTTCCTTCTCTCTAATGCTTTCCTCAGTAAATTTTCCTTTGCCTCATTGGGATTAATTGCTGTGAGGTACAACAAATTCTATGTGTGTATATCTGTTAAAGTATGTTGGTTCTGTCAAGAAGCTCAGTGAGAGTAGAGACCTTGGGCTGTGATATGACAGATAATTTTGTGACCAGTATATAAAATTTAGTAAATACTCTTTGAGGAGGGAGACTAGATAATATACTTGAAAACACTCTACGTTTGGGAATGAAAAACATAATATTCTAAAATATTAATAGTTTCATTTGGTGCTGACTCCCTGGCAGTGATACTGTTGCCTAGCACTCCTTTGACAGTATTTTCTGCTGTAATGTATTTCTGTAATATGAACTAACTCATACTTGATTGGGAAAGAGGAATGATGTTATTTAATGCTAACATCATGTTGGTTCAGAATTCGTGTTGGTTCTTATTTTATAACTACCAGCACATTAACTGTTTAGCACTTCCCGAGTAACAGCAATTGAACACAAACAGTTGAAGTCAGACAGGAACACAGTTGAACACAGCAAGCCCAGGAGTATGCACATTGTCCATTGACCCATGTTCTGCCTCTCACCTTCATTTAACTATATGTTATGTCTAAAGGTGCTTATTGCTTCAACTGTCTTGATGTGTTCCTTCTTTCTTCCTGATTTTGCAGAACATGAAATTTTCAGGAATCTGTATGTTGTATAGCAGATATACTGTAATTATCTTTTCTTAAATGTATTAACAGCATATAATCTTTCCTGGTCCTTCTACCTGATTAATTACTGTTTTTAAGTTGTTTTTGCCAACTCTTATTCCAAACATTGTGTGGCCATACCTTGGGATTCTATCTGTGAATTTCCTATATACACTGTTTTTCTTGCTCACATCAGCAGCTTCTTTAGTTTTAACCATCCTCTCGGAGGCAATGGGGGAATTTAAATCTGTTTTAATCTGCTGAAAATTAATCACATGAGCATCACATCAGTTTGTCAAGCTCAAAGTGTTTAAAGTTACGTTCTACCTTCGTTTTTTTCTGTTTTCTGTTTATGGCATCATCAATTTCACTGTGACCTGAACTTGAAACTTGAGAGGTTTCTTGGACTCCTTTCTCATCTTCCACATTCAGTCAGATGCTAGTCATGTAGCTTGAATCCGTGTTCAGCTTACTTACAGCTTTTATTACCAGGCAGTTTAAAAGTTGCCTCCAAAGTGGTATTCTTCCTCCAATTTATAAATTTTTCAGTGACCCTAATTACCTGGTTATCTCTCCAGGGTCAGCTTCCTTCCCCTAGCCTCCACAGCTCTTTAAGCTCTGGCAACACTGAACTACTTAGATGCTTATTTGTAATCTGGAATCCTGCCCTTCCCTGTCTGCCAGTGCTATTTCTGTACTCATGGGCTATTCTGCTGACTGGAATATCCTTTTTGCCTCTTGTTGCCTGGCTAATTTCCTACCCCTCTTAATACTCAACTTTGGGTTTAACTCTTCTGAGAAATGTTCCTGAATCCCTTTCATACTCCCAGGTTGAATTTAGGTATACTTCTTCATTCCCGGAAGACCTCTGAGTGTATATATCTTTCTCATTGTAGTTGTGATAACATATTTTTATTATGTTTTACCTGTTTCTTGTACTACATTATGAGCCTTTTGAGGACAAAAACCTATATATCTCCGTTGTTTACTTCCTGGTATAGTGGCTGGAACAAAGTAAGCGCTAAAGTAGTTCTTGAATAAATATATCCATTATAGGTAACACTAGCACAGTATTTTTCTAAAGTATATTTTGGAATTGACACTTTTAATCTTTTAATGCCTTTTCCTACTGCTTCCCATATCGAGTCCAAACTTTCTATTATGATAGGTAAATTATTAGGAGATAAAGACACCTGCATAGTAAATTAATGTCTAAGTTTTCTTATTTTTAATCATAAAAATGTTCTAATATATAGAAAAAGTAGAGAGAATCATATATTAGTTCCATATGCATGCCACTGAGATTTAATAAGTAACAGTTTGCTGTGTTGGCTTCATCATTTATCTGTACATAGCACATGTGGCATCTTAGGCTGCTTCTCTAAAAAATAAGAATGTATTCTTGCATAAACACCACATCACCCTGACACAATTAACAATTTCCTAATAACATCTGATCCAGTCCATATTTCATTTTCCCCAGGTTTTGTTTTTTGTTGTTTTTTTTTCACATTTGGTCTAAATAAGATCGTATCACATTTGACTTCTCATCTAGAACAGGCTTTTCCCTGCATTTTTTTTATTATGATAAAATATATAACATCAGAGTTACCATTTTAGACATTTTAAGTGCACAGTTCTGTGGCATTAAGTACATTTTCATTGTTGTGTGACCATCATCACTGTCTATTTACAGAACTATTTCATCTTCCCCAACTGAAACTCCATCTCTGTTAAACAGCAACTGTAGTCTCTTCCTCCCCAGTCCCCCCAACCTCTGGCAACTTCCCTTATACTTTTTGTCTTTATGAATTTAACTACTCTAAGAACCTCATATAATATTTGTCTTTTTGTGATTGGCTTATTTCACTTACTATAATGTCTTCAAGTTTCATCCATGTTGTAGCATGGGTCAGCATATACTTTTTATGGCTGAACAATATTCTGTGGTATGTATATACCACATTGTGTTTATCTATTCATTCTTGGATGTATACTTGGGTTGCTTGCACCTTTTGGCTATTGTCTCCTACCATTTTTTAGATGCCATCAATTTGTGAAAAAATGAGGTCAGTTTTCTTAAATTAAGTTGAACCACACAAAATTGCCATTTTTTTGAAGTTTAAAACAGCCAAGGATTAGCAATCTGAAATGGTTTGCCCAAACAGAAAGTACTCATTACTGGATTTGTCTGTTTCTTTGTGGCGTGTCTTAACTTGTTTATCCTATTTCATATTACCATCTGTATTTTCTGTAAACTGGAGGTTACTTTAAAGACTGGATTATCTTCAGTTTAAGCGTTTTTTATTTAAAAAAATACTTCAGTTGGTGATGCTTTGTAGTTCAGAATATACAGCAGTAGTGATGCTAAGATTGGTCAGCGAGTTCAGATGATAAAGAATAGTTTAATGTCATGATGTCAAAGTTACTAAATTTGGTGAAGTGAATTTTAGTTATTTGGATGAGATGTGATAGAGATGGATAACATTTGAAGTCACAAAAGTAACCTGACTTCTTGGTTCCAGTAAAGGTTTCAGAAATGTATCTAGGAAATGTAACCTCAAAGACAAGGGCATTCTCTTTCCATGACTGACACCATTCCTAAATTGACTTTTTGTTTTCTTAACATAAGATTAGGCTAATATTCTCATTTCTAAGTCTCTATTCCTTTACTTTGAAGATAAAGAAACATTAAGAATATAAAGAGGATGTAGCTATACTTTGTGGAAGTGTTTTATTAATAATTTTCTTAATAAAGAAAAGGCAGTAACAACTAAACAGTAACAACTAAAATATGGTCAAAATAAATCATGACTATGTTTACTTAAAAGTAGTCATTCTAAGTGGTTGAGTTTTCTGAGTTATGTTTATTTGTTTATATAACAAATTTTATTTTGAAATGCCAATATTTCTGAAAATGTCCTTTACATTTCTCTGCCTTCTTAAATAGAATATAATTTAGCAAATAATGGAGTTATATTCTGTTTAAGAAAAGAAACATCATTATGCATATGGATATTGGCTTTTGCTTTTACTTAAGCGATACCTTCAGGATCCTAGATTTGTCAGAATTTTGTTCTTAATTTCTATACTTGTGGAGTTTTTGCTCTTCATAATTTTTTGGCCTATCCTTCCCTTGCTCTTAGTCTGTCAGCTTTCTCTTATTACTGTCCTTATGTTTACTTGTAGCTCCTCTTTCCTTTTAATTTGATGCTTTATATGTCCTGGTATCTTTGGTAACAGATTTACTAAATACTTATTTAGCATTTGCTGTGTGCCAGGAAGGCATTATGTCAAAGATTGTAAATATGAATAATATTGTCCTTCCTCTAGGGAAGTCCATTTTAGTGAGAGAGACTGATACATAGGCATACACTAGTTTGTGTAGAGCGTAAGTTCTATGATATAGGTACATGATTTGCGCAGTACTGTGAGAGCTTGGAGAAAGGGAGTGACTAAATATACCTGGGAAAATTGGTTACACAGATCATATTTGAGGTAGGTCTTGAGGGATGTGTAGGAGTTTGCCAAGACAGAAAGAAAAATGACATGAATAATAGTGTATATGTCATGGAGTCTTTTTTTTTTTTGCTTTTTATTGAGTTTATTGGGGTGACACTGGTTAATGAAATTATACAGTTTCAGGTGCACACTTCTATAGCACATCATCTGTACACTGTATGGTGTTTTCACCACCCCAAGTCAAGTCTCTGTCCATCACTATTTATCCCCTTATACCCTCCTCCTCCCTCTACCACACCCTCCACCTCTGGACCACACTGTTGTCAGTGTCCATGATTTTTTCCTTTTTTTTTTTCTTTTTTGCTCAGGACTTCCACAACCCTAGCCACATCACCCCTAGTTGTCAGCCTGCTGTCTGTCTATGAATCTGTCACAATTTTGCTTGTTAGTTCATTTTGTACATTAGATTCCACATATGAATGATATCATGGTACTTGTCTTTCATGGTGTGTTCAAGCAACAGTTAGTATGGTGACATTAAATCCACTTTCCCTTCTTATGGAAATAGCATTCTGATTTGGTCTTTGGAAGCTGCTTTTCTGCCATTGGATATCTCTTAGTGGGATTTTTAATCTTAGTGTTCTGGCCTTTGGTTAATTAAGGTGCCTCACCCTTTCTGGATAACACAAATTAGACTAATTAAATGATGTCCCTGGCATTGTTAATTTTGAATGAGCTGATACTGGGAACTAAGTGATTCATTCTAGCAGTACTGTGAAGAAATCTTCCATTAAATCCCAACACCTAGGTCTGTGGAGTTGCTTTCATCCTGATTTTTTCATAGATCTGATTCTTCAGCTTTTCCCTTGGTTCTTTGAATTGCTCTGTATTCTTCCAATAGATCTTCCTGCCCCTCCTGTTGTTTCTTAAATTAATTGAACTATGTTTTATTTCTTGCAAAGGAACTCAGAGATGATTGATTATCCTTTTTTGCCCAGGAGTGAGGTAGTTCTCAGGACACAGGACTTTCAGTGTCCAAATCGGGAAGTCCTGGGCAAACCTTAATAATCTGGTCACTATACTCGAATTGAAACAGTTTGGGCCCTTGCTGGTGTTTGTCAATAGATTGAGTGCCCGCCTGTAAACCAAAGGGTCACCAGTTTGATTCCCAGTCAGAGTACGTGTCTGGGTTATAAGCCAGGTCCCCAGTAGGGGGTGAGTGAGAGGCAACCACATACTGATGTTTCTCTCCTTCTCTTCCTTCCTCTCTCTCTAAAAATAAATAAACAAACTTTTTTTTTAAAGGAAGCAGTTTGGGAGTAAAGATAATGAGTTTGGGGAATCAGATGTTCACAAGGAAGTATTTAGTATACAGCTGAGAATAATGTGTGTAGAACTAGTTTGTTTTAGTTATTTTACTAAGCAGTTATTTGAATCCTGAGTCAAGTGTGAGGTGTAAAACAATGAAAATAACAACCAATAATTGTTGAGCACTTACTATATGCAAGGCACTGTGCTTTTAAGAATGTTAAATAATTCTCACAAAACTGCCATTATACAGAAAAGAAAATGAGTTAAGTAATTTGCTTATTAAAAACATACAGCTAGGAAAAGGCAGAACTGGCGTTTCATCTTAGATTTCTTAACTTTAAGTCCTGTGCTTCTTTTTTTATAAAGATTTTTTAAATTTATTTTTCAAGAGAGGGGAAGGGAGAGACAGAGAGGGAAAGAAACTATCAATTGCCTCTCACATGCCCCCAACCAGGAACCTGGCCTGCAACTCAGGCATGTGCTCTGACTGGGAATCAAACTGAATAAAAGCAACCACCTTTTGGTTTGCGGGACAATGTCCAACCTACTGAGCCACACCAGTCATGGCAAAACCCTGTGATTTTAATAACCATTACACTAACTCTGCCTCAGGGTCCCTGCTCAAGGATTGGCTAGACTAGTAAAAAAAAAAAAAAAAAATGATGTGAAAGCAAATGTAGAGTAGAGTGGGCACATAGGGAAAGATTCAGTGTGGGGGAGTCAGGGAAGGCTTTGTGGAGATGACCGTGCTTAAGCCGAAACTAGAAAAAACTAGAAAAATGCCTAGTAAGTCTTGGGTGGTCCTGTAAGAGGCAACATGGTATGTTCTGGGAAACTAAAGTAATTTGGTAAAAATAATTCAGAAAGTTGGATAGGATAGGCAGGGGCCAGATTGTGAAAAAAATCTTTTCTTTGGGTAAAAGTTTAAGTAGGGAAGTGGGTTTTGTGCATTTAGGACTATTGCTTTGGTTACACTAAAAAAATTGGATCGGTGAGAGTGAGAAGAGAGCTTGGAAAACACAGAAAACTCTCCGGGGTTGCACAGCTGATGGTCTGACTAACAGTACTGGCATTGGGGTCCAAAGCCAAGAAAAGTTATTAGGACCATTTATTTGGTATATTGTACTTTATAGAACAGAAATTAGCAAACTTTTTCTGTAAGGGGCTATAATATTTTTAAAAGACTAAATATTTTAGTCTTTGAGAGCTATACTGTTTATGTGACAACAACTCAGCTCTGTTGTGAGCATGAAAGCAGTCATAGACAACACACAAACAAATGTGTGCCACTGTTTCAGTAAGCTTTATTTACAAAATCAAGTGGAAGGTTAGCTAGATTTGACTTGCATGCTGGATTTGGCTCAGTCCATAGTTTGCTTACCCCTGTTTTAGGATGATGTAGAGATTAGTGAAGATTTGGAAAATAGTTCAAGCAATGATTAGAACAATTAGGATGATAATATAAATGAGGGCTTTATAGGAATAGGAAAAGAGGTCTAGGGGATGCCTCTCACATCATTTGGGGGGACCAGTGGAAATTCCACTGAAGAATGAGCCTTTAGGAAGCTTAGAGCAAAGTGGCATATCAGAATTTAGGGTGGAAGAGTTTTCTGAAGGAAGGGCAGTAGTTAAAATATCAAATACTGCAGAGGGGAGAGGTATGAAGAAGACCTGAAATAAGCCATTCATTGAATTTGGCAGTTGGGAGTCATTGAAAAGTGGAAGACCCAGAAAGTATTATTGCCTGGGAGCTAGAATATGGTAAGGTAAGTAATAAATTGAACCAGTCAGTGGAAACTCAATTTAAAAATCAGTAGTTATAGGAAGGAGGGACTACTGGTTAGCTTGAGTAGGAGATAGGGTTAAAAGAAGGCTTTTTTTGTTTCTTATTTCTTTAAAAGTATAGGATTAACTACTGTTCCTAGGCTAAGTTGAAGAAACCAGAACAAAAGAGAGTTAAGATCCTGGCTAGGAACGGAATAAGTGATTGACCCTAGGGTAAGTGAGGAGCTGTTAGGGAGATGAAGTGAGAGATAAAAGTTGTGGTTAGTTTTTGAAGGAGCCTTAGGTGGAAAAGGCTTGGAGAAGTGCAGACAGATGAGAGAATGGGCAAGTGAAACAGATTATGTTTAATTATGTCTTCATTTATTAGTTTTACTTGCACTTATTCTACTTTTATTTAAAAGTTAAATATATGTTGAAAGGAAAGAGATGAAAATATAAGTCATGATTCTAAATAAGGTAATTTCAGCATTCATGTATATATTTGTAAGTTTTAGGGAGAATGTTTATAAACTAGTAATTTCCAAATAAGACTATCATGCCATCTAATGATAAAATGTAAACCAACTCCTATATGAGAATAAATTCTTATTGACTAAATCCTTCATAGGGGTGACAATAATTTAAGATGCTCCCTCACTCCCCATGCACAATTTAAAAGTACTGTCATGGACTATGGCTGGTACCAATAGTGTGATTTTTAGTTATATGTTGAGTTCTGGGAATATTGGTTTTGCTTGGAATAAAGAAATTGATAGTTAGCTGTTAAAGTTCTGTTTTGGCTGGACATTTGCTTTTTGTCTTTTAAATTTTGTGAGTGTGGGCCACTATGAACATTTTTATGTATCTTTTTAAGCGAAACTTTGGAAAAGTGGGATTTTTTTTAGAGATTTGGAGCTAATTTAACCCAGTTTTGGAATACAGAAGGAGAAAATGCATGGGTTTATAGGCTGTGATTATGATCTCTGCCTTCAAGGGGCATTTAATCTAGTGGGGTGTTTGCATTTTTCCTTTTTTTTTTTTAAACAAACATTGTTAACTGGATTCTAAAATTAAAATAGACTTGCAAGGGACCACCAAATAGCCAAACCAATCTTAAAAAAAGAGTTGGAGAATTCATAGTTAGCAATTTCAAAACTTTCTACAAATGAACAGTAATCAAGACTGTACAGTACTGGCATAAGAACAGACATATAGACAAATGGAATAGACTTGAGAGTCTAGAAATAAGTTCTCATATTTACAATTGATTTTTTTGTAGGTCAGTTGATTTTCAATAAAGGTGCCAAGACAGTGCAACAGGGCAAGAATAGTCTTTTTAATAAGTGGTGCTGGGATGACTGAATATTCATGTGTAAACAATATTGGACATCTCCATACAAAGTTGATCAAAGACTTAAATACAAGAACTAAAACTATAAAAGTTTCAGAATAAAACAGAGGTGTAGATCTTCATAACCTCAGATTAGGCAGTGTTTTCTTAGTATGACACTAAAAGCACAGGTAACAAAAGAAATATATAAATTGGACATCATGAAAATTAAAATATTTTGTGTTTGAAAAGATGTCACCAAGAAAGTGAAAAGACTACCTACAAATGGAAGCAGATATTTGCAAATCATATATCTCATAAAGGGTTTGTGTCTAGTATATATAAAGAACTCCTACAATTGGACAGTAAAAAGATAAATTATTCAATTTAAAAATGGACAAAGGACTTGAGCAGATAACTCTCTAAAGAAATTATACAAATGATCAATAAGCACATGAAAAGATCTTCAGCATTATTGATCAGTAGGGTAATGCAGATCAAAAGCAGAAATGAGACATCACTTTATATCTACAAACAAACGAACAAACAGATAAATAATAACAAGTGTTGGGAAGGATATATAGAAATTGGAACCTTCATACAGTTCTGGTGGGATTATAAAATAGAACAGCCACTTTGGAAGTTCTTCCATATATTAATCATAGAGTTGCCATTTGACCCAACAATTTTACTCCTACATATATACCCAAGAGATATGAAAACATGTACACAAATGTTTATAGTAGCATAGTTCATATCAGCCCAAAAGTGGAAACAACCCAAGTATCCATTAGTTGATGAATGGAAAAATAAAATGTGGTAAGTCAATACAGTTTGACCCTTGAACAATGCAGGGGATAATGGGTGCCAACACCCGACACAATCAATAGTTCATGTATAACTTTTGACTTCCCAAAACCTAGTTATCCTTAGGTATCTGTAGGGGATTATTTTCAGGACTCTTTCACTCCACAGTGGATACCAAAATTTGAGGATGCTCAAGTCCTTTATATAAAGTGGTGTAAATCAATGCATATAGTTGGCCTTCTGCATCTTCACATTCCCAACCACAGTGGAAAATACTATTTTTAATTTGTACTTGGTTGAGCCTGTAAGTGTGAAACCCAGGGATACAGAGGAATATAGACAGATGACTATATATTTATTGGGAGAAAAACCCACATTTAAGTGGACACACACAGTTTAAACCCATGTTGTTTAAGGGTCAAGTGTATGACTCAGAATTAAAAAGAAATCAAGTACTGATAAATGCTACAACATGGATGAATCTCAAAAACATTATGCTGAGTAAAGAAGCCAGACAAAAAAGGCCACATGATTATGATTCCATTTATACCAAATATCCAGGAAGTCATATCCATAGATACAAAAAGTAGATTAGTGATTACCAGGGGATGTGGAGTAGAGCTACAAAGAAATAAAGGCTATGTGACTTCTTTTTGTGGTGATGAAAATGTCCTACAATTAGATGCACAACTCACTTACAAAACCCACTGAATTTACACTTTGAAAGGTTGAATTTTATGGTATGTAAATTATATATGAGTAATACTGTTATTAAAAGAAAAAATAAATTGCACCTAATACTAGCACAAATTACATAATGAAAGTATTTTCAGAATGGAAAACTATGTAATAAGAGTAGCATGGAGTTCTGGCTTCTAGTCATGATGCAGTACTTTAGACAGAATTACATAACAAGTGTAATATCTGGACAAAGTATACTAAATTTTTCATTTAAAGGCACTGGAGAATGATAAAAAAAAACAGACAAACTGGAGTGGAGCCTGTTCTAATAACTGTCTGATACAATTTACGAGTTGATGGGTTTTGTCTGAGTGTACTTGCAATCCTCCCACTTCTCGGTACAGATTACTACAGCCTTTTCGGCTTGCTTGTCAGAGTACAGAGTTTCAGACTGACAGAGTAGCCAGAAATTTAGGGGAGAAATCCTGAAAGATTAGGAGCAGAGAGTGAGTCTTAAAATTTGCCGTAAACTCTACCCAAATGTTTGGCAGCATGCTGTAATATGTATGAACTGGTAGTGGTGGTGGTGGTGGTGGTGGTGGTATGTGTGTGTGTTTAAAATTCCTTTAAATTTTTAAAAGGAATCTCATTGTAAAGTTATTTATGAAGTGAAAAATCTCACATCTCTCCTCACTTTTTAAAAATTCTAGTTGCTATCTAGAACTATGGATGCAATGAAATTTTCTATCTGCAGTGGAATTGGAATATTTTTTTTTAAGGAGGTAAAACAGGTTTCAATTTTTTGATATTAGGTTTACTATTAAACTTTCCCACCCCTGTTACATTTTTTAAACTGTAGCTAGGAGACCAGTGGGACTTACAGAGAAGGAGCTTTAAAGTTTCGTATTCATTCTTTAAAAAAATTAATTTTAAAATTTATTTATTATTTTTAACGCTTACTGATTTTAGAGAGGGGAAGGGAGGAAGAAAGAGAGGTAGGGAAACATCGAAACAGGAGAGTAACATCAGTCAGTTGCCTTTCGTACGTGCTCTGTCCATGACCTAACAGCAACCCAGGCACGTGCCCTTACCAGGAATCCAACCTGTGACCTCTCAGCTTGTGGGACAGCACCCAGCCAACTGAGCCACACCAACCATGGCAAAGTTTTCTATTCATTCTTAATTTTCCATACTAGATCATGCCTTTTAAATCAAAATATTGCTTGTCTTCCAGAGGTGAATCCATCCAAATAGCAAATTTAATATAATTAATGTTCTGATATTGACATTCTAAATTGTTTGTCTTTTGAAGGAGCATTATGGGTAAATTTCAAGCTCATAAGCTGTGGGTCTTTGTGAAAAAAGAAGTGACTTAAGAAATGTCATCTCTTTTGGGAAATTCCTCTAACACTCTCAGGCAGAGAACTAGTTGGTGCTTCCAGTGATTACACCCAATTTAACACATACTTAAAGGTTAGAAAAGGTTAAAGAACAAACTGTAAACAACACTGGTCTAAATTGGAATATGTTTTTTAATAGTTGGATAAAATGTAGAATTCATGGTTCGCATGTAGCTAGAGAACTCTCTTTGGTCTACATTCCACCTGGAAGTTATTCTCATCCCACTATACAAGGAAGAGGCTATTAATGACCTTCCATTATCAAACTCAGTGGACAGGAGAAGTAATAGAATTTAAAATTGGAAATGCAGATTACAACTTGTAGAAAAGGAATATGAACATTGAATGATTACCTGTTTTGTGATACAAATTGTGCTAGGTGCTGCTGTTAAGGTTTGTTTCATTTAATTCTCAGAACCACTTTTTGAGGTAGTTTAATATCCCTACAGATAGGGTAAAAACAATAGGTGAAGCAAGATCAATGAGGAAAATGATGAGCTCAGTTTTGAATATGTTAGAAACTTGGGGAATTTTCTGGGAAGTAATCCAGAAGACTCTTCAGCTCAGGAGAGAGATCCGAGCTGAAATTACCAGGGTTGTTAGACTTGCAGAAGATACCAAAATGTGTTTATTTACAAATATAGGAGTTTATTTAAAGGATGCTGGCTGAAGAGAGCTATAGTTGAAGAGATGGTTCAGTCTGACATTTGAAAGTTACTGTCCACATTGGCTGCCTTTTCTTCTCAGAAACTAAATTTCCTTACAAATATCCTTCCTTCTCACATCACACATCTTACTCATTTTTATGTGTAGCAGCTTAAAATTTTTTTTAGTTGTGCATGTAGAATATCATCAGCTAGTGTGGATAATCCTTTAACTCCATTTTTAACTAATTTGACATTTTTTTGAAAGTTTGTCCTTGATTGAAGTCTTCACATATGGTTAGTTGTACTCTTATAAGTAACAGTTTATCATAGAAAGGAATAATTCATTAATAAGACTATGGTACTGGCATAAGGATAGGCATATACAACAATGGAATAGAATTGAGAGTCCAGAAATAAATTTTTACATTTATAGTAAATTGATTTATGACAAGGTTACCAAAACAATTCAAGGGAAAAAATGGTCTTTTTAATAAATGGTGTTGGGACAACTGAACTGGATATCTTCATGCAAAGGAATGAAGTTGGGCCTGTACCATACACTACATAAAATTAACTCAAATGTATCAAAGAACTAAATGTAAGAGCTAACGTACCAAAGACTCTAGGAGAAAAAAACAGGTGTAAATCTTTGTGACCATGGAGTAAGAAATAGTTCTTGGCAAAAATGTCAAAAGCACAAGCATCCACATAAAAATAGATAAATGGGATATCATTCAAAATGAAAATGTGCTTCAAAGGACATCATCAAGAAAGTGAAAAGAAACTCACAGAATGAAAGGCAGTACCATATTTCCAAATCATATCTGATAAGGGACTTGTATTGAGAATAGATAAAGAACTCTTAAAACTCAATAATAAAAAGACAAGTCAATTGAAAAATGGGCCATGGAATTGAAAAGACATTCTTTTTCAAGGAAAGAAAATAAACAGCTAGTATAAGCACATGGAAAGATGCTAAACATCATTGGTCATTACAGAAATGCAAATCAAACTACAATGAGACTTCTGGCCAAGGAGGAGGCATGAGTATTATACACTTTGTCTCCTCATGCAACCAAAAGGACAGCAACAAATTTAAAAACAAAAAATAACCAGACCTGCCAAAATACTGAACTGCATAGAAGTCTGACAACCAACAAGTCAAAGAAGAAACATTCATCCAGACCGGTAGGAGGGCTGAAGATGGGCAGCTGGGGTGCAGAGGACTTGGGCAAGGCAGCAGCTAGAGGACTGAGGCAACTGAGGCAGTGGCTGGCAGACTGGGCAAGGTGGCATCTGGTGGAGTGGGCAGTCACCCATTTGCATGCAGATAAACTGGAAGGAACAACTGAGGAACAAGACAGACCATGCAACCCAGGGTTCCTGCTCAGGGAAATAAAGCCTCGAAACCTTTGACTGTAAAAACTGGGGTGTTGGAGCAGTGGGAGAAACTCCCAGCCTCACAGGAGAGTTCATTGGAGAGATCCACAGGGTCCTAGAACATACACAGACCCACCCACCCAGGAATCAGCACCAGAAGGCTGCAATTTGCTTGTGGGTGGTGGGGGAAATGACTGAAAAACAGCCAAGAGCTGAGCAAGAGGCATTGTTCCTTCTCTGACCCCTCCCCTACATATAGAGCATGCAGAGCCAGAATGCAGCAACAGTGGGTTGTCCCGCCCTGGTGAATACATGAGGCTCTGCACCTTGCATCACAACAGGCCTGCCGAGACAAAGAAATATGGCCCAAATGAAAGAACAAATCAAAGCCCCCAAAATAGAACTAAGCATTGAAGAGATAGCCAACCTATCAGATACAGAGTTCAAAACACTGGTAACCAGGATGCTCACAGAAATGGTTGAGTATGGATGCAAAATAAAGGAGGAAGTGAAGGCTATCCAAAGTGAAATAAAGGAAAATGTATAGGGAACCAACAGTGAAGGGAAGGAAACAGGAACTCAAATTGGCAATTTGGAACAGAAGGAAGAAATAAACCTTAAATGCAGAACAGAATGAAGAAACAAGAAATAAAAAAAAAATGAGGAGAGGCTTAGGAAACTCTGGGACAACTTTAAAGGTTCCAACATCCTAATCATAGGGGTATTAGAAAGAGAAGGGGAAGAGCAAGAAGTTGAAAATTTATTTGAAAAATAATGAAGGAGAACTTCTCCGATATGGCAAAGGAAATAGATTTCTAGGAAGTCCAGGAGACTCAGAGAGTCCCAAAGAAGTTAGATCGAAGGAAGTATACACCAAGGCACATGATAACTACATTACCCAAGATTAGAGATAAGGAGAGACTCTTAAAAGCAGCAAGAGAGAAGGAGACAGTAACCTACAAAGGAGTTCCCATAAGACTATCAGCTGATTACTCAAAAGAAACTTTGCAGGCCAAGAAGGGACTGGAAAGAACTATTCAAAGCCATGAAAGGGAAGGACCTACATCCAAGATGACTCTATCCAGCAAAGCTATCTTTGAAAATGAAAGGGCAGATAAAGTGCTTCCCAGATAAGGTCAAGTTAAAGGAGCTCACCATCACCAAGCCCTTATTATATGAAATGTTAAAGGGGCTTATCTAAGAAAAAGAAGATGATCAAAAGCATGAACAGTTAAATGGCAACAAACTCACAACTATTAATACCGAACCTAAAACAAAAACAAAAACGCACTCAGCAAGTAGAACAGGAGCAGAGTCACAGAAACAGATCACACAGAGGATTATCAGCAGGGAGGGGTGGGGGGGAATGGGTGAAAAGGGACAGGGAATAAGAAGCACAAATGGTAGGTACAAAATAGACAGGGGGAAGTTAAGAATAGTATAGGAAATGGAGAAACGAAAGAACTTTTATGTATGACCCATGGACATGAACTAAGGTGGGGGAATGCTGGTAGGTAGGGGGATACAGGTTGGAGGTCAATAAAGGGGAGTAAAAAATGGGACAACTGTTACAGCATAATCAATAAATCATAATTTTAAAAAACCTTCAGTGAGATGCCCCTTCAGGAAACCCACTAGGATGGCTAAAATAAAAGATAATAGCAAGTGTTAGTGAGGATGCATGTGGCGAAATTAAAACCCCCATCATTGTTGGTGGGATTGTAAAATAGTATAGCCACTTGGGAAAACAGTTTGGCAGCCTCAAAAGGTTAAACATTGAGTTATCATATAATTCAATATTTCCATTTCTAGTTATATACCAAAAAGAAATAAAAGATTATACCCACAAAAACTTATTCATAGTAACATTATTTATAATAGTCAAAAAGTAGAAACAATCCAGATGTTAGTCATCTGATGAATGGGTAAGCAAAATGTGGAATATCTTTACAATGGAGTGTTATTCAATAAAAATGAGTCACATATGATAAAAGATAACATGGCTGAACCTTGAAAACATTGTACTAAGACTATACAGTCACAAAAAATACATACTATGTGATCCCATTTATATGACTTCAGAAGTGGCAAATCTATGGAGACAAAAAGTAGATTAGAGGTTTCATAGGCTGAGGTGGGATCATGGATAGAATGCGGGAGAGGTGATCACTAAAGAATACAAGGCTGCTTTTTGTAGTGCTGAAAATATTCTGAAATTGATTTTGATGATGATTGCATATCTCTGAATATACTAAAAACTGTTGAATGGATGAGTTGTGAATGGCATGTGAATCATGCCTCAAAGCTGTTATAATACTGAAAAAATTAAAAGAGTAATCATTCCACTGTGATATATTGACTAATCACATTAGTCATTATGGAAAACCTGGCCATGGGATTGCAGATTGCCCATCCATTCTTCAGAATCAAGATATGGACACTGAAATATGTTATTGATGTGGATTTACAGAGCACAAAATAAACAAGTGGAAGGCTAAAGTAGACCCAGCTCTTGGTGAATTTTCTTTTGCAAAATGTTTGTGGGGAAATGGGACACCTGTCCAGATCTTGCCCTGATAATCCCAAAAAAGTCTATCCTGATGCTGGTTGCAGCAGACTTTGTGGCTCTGTGGAACATTTTAAGAAAGATCGCTCTCAAAGTCATAATTTACATTAAATGGTTAGAGTTGCTCTGTGTGAATGAGTGTGGACTATGAAGAAATTTTGGATGTGCCTAAGTCACAGAAATCCAAAACAAAGATACCTACTTTTGTTAATTTTTTGATAAAGATTAGTACTGTTATCAGTTACTACTTTGTTGTTACATTCTGGTCTGGGCTCTGTTGGAGAGGCCTGTGTTGTATACATCAGCATGATCTGGGTGTGGTCAAATACAATAGTTTCCTGAGTTCTGTCCATCAAAGAGTACTTCTGTGTGGGAAAAAAATCACTAAAGAAAAGTATAAGATGTTTGAATTGGATTCTTTAAAATAACTTTTTAAACAGAACTTAGGTGTAAGTGGTTATTTACCTAATCATAACAGTCATCTTTTTCTTTTTTTAAAATGTATTTTATTGATTATGCTATTACAGTTGTCCCATTTTTTCACCCTTTATTCCCCTGTGTCCTGCACTGTCCCCCCACCAGCATTAGTTCATGTCCATAGGTCATACATGTATACATGTAAGTTCTTTGGCTTCTCCATTTCCTGTACTATTCTTGACCTCCCCCTATTTTCTACCCTACATTGATGCTACTTATTCCCTGTACCTTTTCCCCCTTCCCTCTCTCTCCTTCCCCACGGATAACCCTCCAAGTGATCTCCATTTCTGTGATTCTGTTCCTGCTCTAGTTGTTCGCTGGGCGTGTTTTGTTTTGTTTCTTAGGTTCAGTTGTTGATGGTTGTTTGTTGTCATTTTACTGTTCATACTTTTTGGTCATCATCTTCTTCTTAGACCCTTAAATATTTAAGTCCCTTAAATATTTCATATAATAAGGGCTTGGTGATGATGAATTCTTTTCACTTGACTTTATCTGGGAAGCACTTTATCTGCCCTTCCATTCTCAATGATAGCTTTGCTGGATAGAGTAACCTAGGTTGTAGGTCCTTGCCTTTCATGTCTTTGAATACTTCTTTCCAGCCCCTTCTGGCTTGTAAGGTTTCTTTTGAGAAATCAGCTGATAGTCGTATGGGAACTCCTATGTAGGTAATTGTCTCCTTTTCTCGTGCTGCTTTTAAGATTCTCTCCTTATCTCTAATCTTGGGTAATGTAGTTATCATGTGCCGTGTTGTGTGCTTTCTTGGGTCCAACTTCTTTAGGACTCTGAGCTTCCTGGACTTCCTGGAGTCCAGGAAATAGACCTGGAAGTCTGTTTCCTTTGCCATATTGGAGAAGTTCTCCATTATTTTTCAAATAAGTTTTCAATTTCTTGCTCTTCCTCTTCTCTTTCTGATACCCCTATGATTCGGATGGTAGAATGTTTAAAGTTGTCCCAGAGTTGCCTAAGCCTTTCCTCATTTTTTTTATTTCTTGTTTCTTTATTTTGTTCTGCATTTAAGGTTTATTTCTTCCTTCTGGTCGAATTAGTTGATTCGAGTCCCAGTTTCCTTTCCTTCACTCTTGGTTCCCTGTCTATTTTTCTTTGTTTCACTTTGATAGTCTTCACTTTTTCCTCTATTTTGCATCCATACTCACCCATTTCTGTGAGCATCCTGGTTACCAGTGTTTTGAACTCTGCATCTGGTAGATTGGTTAGCTTGTTGCTTAGTTCTTTAATTTGGGCCATATTTGTTTGTCTTGGCCTGTTATGATGCAAGGGGCAGAGCCTTACATATTCACCAGGGTGGACCAACCTACTGTTGCTGCGTTGTGGTGCTGTATGGGGAGGAGGGGTCCAAGAGGGAATGGCCTGCCTTCTTGGCTCTTGGCCAGCTCTCAGTCACCTCTCCCATTATCCACAAGCAAATCAGGCCTTTCTGTTGCTGATTCCAGGTGGGTGGGCCTGTGCATGCTCTAGGACCCTGTGTGTCTCTCCAATGAACTGTTCTGTGAGACTGGGAGTTTCTGCTACCTTCACGACTCGGACAGGTTTTTACAGTCAGAGGTTTCGAGGCTTTATTTCCCTGCACTGGAACCCCTGGGTTGTGTGGTCTGTCTGGCTTCCCAGTTGTTCCTTCCAGTTTATCTGCATGCAAATGTGTGACTGCCCACTCCACCACCTGCCGCCTTGCCACAGTCCTGTCTGCCCCCGGCTGCCGTCTCCACCCCTTCTACCAGTTGAATGAACGTTTCTTCTTTAACTCCTCGATTTTAGGACTTCCATACAGTTTGATCTCTGGCAGTTGTGGTTACTTTTTTTTAAATTTGTTGTTGTCCTTCTTTTGGTTGTGGAAGGAGGCAAAGTGTATCTACCTATGCCTCAATATTGACTGGAGGTACAATCCTCTTTTAAAACAAATTATGTATTCATATGAACCACACATAAACAAAGTGTAATTGTTTTGCATTTGGAAATCAATTTTGGCTATATTGTTTTTTAGGTTCAAAGTATCAGTTTATTTCAATATTGCCAGAAAATCTGCTGTGTTTTTTAAATATTTAATAAAAACTCACTTGCTAAAAAAAAAGAATTTAGCTAAGGAGGGCAGTAGTCAGGAGAAAATGTAGGGTAAGGAAAGCCTTAAAAAAAGTAAGATAAAAGGGAATTAAGGTTACTTATGATGATCAGAAATAGATGTTGAAAATAGAAGAGGGAATTCTAATGAAGCAAGACCCTAGAGGAAATGAGAGCAAAGACAGCTATCTCTTGCACTGCCTTTGTGATACACGGATGTTTGAGGATGCATGTTATTGGGGATAAGATTAGGGAGATTTTGATACATGATAGGAAGTTGAGGGATTTGTTACTATCTGATGCTTTCTGTTTTCTTAATAAATAGCTAGCTTAAGAGCAGTAGCCTTTTGTACAAAATCTACCTGGGGAATCCTGGAAAGATTTCCAAACAGCAAGCATTGAGAGCTTAATTGAGATTAGAGACCTAGAATTGATTAATACTCATAATAGAGGTTGAGTCATTTTTTTTCTCTTACATTTAGCTCCCCAGCTTTTGGAGTGAGAATTGAAGTAATCTAAGGTTAACTTTTGTTAGGGCAATAATAGAAGCACAGGGTGCAGAATTGTTGAAGTATGAAGACTATATAAGAAGGAATCAAGAACAGGAAAGTTGATAAATTGGGAAAATATCAAGGAGTTAAGGGATTAAAGTAATCTGTGGGTCTATGTCAATCTGTCAGATGTCTAATTAATGGGAAATTGTTTAATGCCTTAATTGATCTAGGGAAAGTTTTGGTGCTAGGGTCAGAGATTCCTCAAATTAGAAAACACTGAATGAGGTCTGTCTGGGAAAAGTCTAGCCATTGTTAATATATCGAAAATGGTTTGCCTGACATTGATGTAACCTGACAGCCAAGGAGACAGGACTGGACTGTGTATGTGTGAACAATGATGACTTTACTAGTCCGTAAGGGTGGTAGATACCATTGAGTGAGAGTAGGTACTGTGTGGTCATGGCATTCAAAGTGACTGAGCCAGTACAGCAATACACCTGCATCAAATTTTGCATTAAGCTTGTACATTCCTCCTCAGAAACTATTCAGATGATTCAGAAGGCCACAGCTGTGGGCATCTGGTGAATGGCAGCTTCATCATGACAATGCACC
>PVIA01009748.1:0-58039 GCA_004024845.1 Tonatia bakeri | reverse complement strand
CCTCCTCTCCCCCGAAATCCCTCTTCTCTCTCCTCTGGTCACTCTCCACCTGTCCTCAAATGCAGTGTCTTTGACTATACCCTGCTTCTTTCTTTGTTTTGTTGTTTAGGTTCCTGTTAAAGGTGAGATCATATGGTATTTATCTTTCACTGCCTGGCTTATTTCGCTTAGCATAATGCTTTCCAGTTGCATCCATGATTCAACTATGTTTCTTTTGTTTAACATATAATGTTTCTTTTCATTTTTTCCCCACCCACAACATTTTTACCTACTTGAGGGTAGGACCCATGGTGTATATATACATTTGTTTCCCAAGAGCTTATCACCTCAGAGCCTAATTTTTTAAAATGTAATATATTTTATTGAATGATTTCACCAGGCTTTTTGTCCTGTATTTTATTTTACTGCAAACTCTACTTATAAACCCTTTTAACTAATGGCACCTGAATCATGTATTACTTTTCCATGAGAAAAAGATCCACTAAGATGGAGACACACTGTTATCACTTGGTTGGGACAGAAATTCCAGCTAGAACAAGGGCACTAAAATAGAAACTAAAAAGGTGCCAAATGCAAGAGTCAACTCTTTGGGGCCATAAGAACTTTATAGAGGTTTTATAGCTTTTGAATGTTTTCTAGGGAAGTCTAAAGTGCTTAGTATACTAGTTCAGAATAACTCATTTTGGTGTGCTAAGCATTTCAGTCTTAAAAACTGCTATACAGGATTTTTATCGGGCTCAAAATAGCAAGGTGTGTGCAATGTGTATGCAAACATGTGGTGTGTTCTTGCAGAAAATACCTTAAATCACATCCTATATTGTTATTGTTCTGAAATTTTTCCAGGGATATATTCTAGCCAATATATTCCTTATATCAAAAATAGTGAAATTTTTAAGTGTGCCATTCTTCACTGAAAGGAGCAATTTGTTTTCTACTCTTTAAGGGTCTGTAAAGTTAAGTGACATATTCAGGTCACTAA
This sequence comes from Tonatia bakeri, assembly GCA_004024845.1. Classification (NCBI taxonomy): domain Eukaryota; kingdom Metazoa; phylum Chordata; class Mammalia; order Chiroptera; family Phyllostomidae; genus Tonatia; species Tonatia bakeri. Next base: position 57,060 of record PVIA01009748.1, on the reverse strand, counting down.
GAAAATGAATGTCAGGGCTGGCATACATCAGGACTTATCTAACAAGCCTTCCTTCACCTGCAACTAGTGAGTGATTATGCATCATAGAATAAAGGCATGATAGCTTCAGTGTCCAGAATCCTGGATTCAAATTAGAAATTCACATCTTATCTGGACAACTATGGGCTGTTATCTCATGTCTCTGGGTCTCAGTTTCTTCTTTTATTAAATGGGGATAATAATACATCTTTTATAGAATTTTTCTGAGGATTACATGAGTAACGTGAAAAAGTGCATACAAGGCAATATAAAAAGGCTTTTGTTGAATTGGAAATGTATTCATAGCAGCTCTGTGAATCAGTGAAGTCAGTATAATAATTTCACCCACCTAGACTATCACTCTATATATGAGATCATAGTTCTGGACTCAGAACTATAGATTCAAAGAAAAGCTCTTTGTGACCATAATAATTTAGGCAATGTTAAAGTTGCCAGGATATGGTAGCCAGTAAGCCACCCTGAACATGAGACCACAGAGGTGCTTCAATATCCACCAGTGTTCCAGATCTCTGTTTTATGTCTCTTCTGAAAGGAGGCAAAGTGTTTGTCTCTATCTAGTTCTCACAAATTAAGTGGACAGAAATGTTAGCCGTGTGACTTAAATGAGTGTCACATGAACAAGCTCTCTACGCAGTACTTTGGAAATGTCACCAAATGAAGGTTGCATTTAGAAAGGGCATAAAACTGAACAAGATAATGGTACAGTGGTATCCTGGTACACAACTGGGGACATTACCTTTGTAGCTGGAAAATATAACAGGTATGCAGTAAATTTGGTTAGTGCATGCACAGAAATTATTCAGAGCACGATGCATGTGCTTTAATTTGAAAGTTGGTTCTCCCAAACCAAACCAAATCAAATAAACCTACATCAAACTTAGAGTGGGTTGTGTTCTTGTTGTTAGACAGAAATTTGGCTTAAAATGCATGGTCACCCACACTTGACACATTCTCTGTTGCCACAAGTGCAGTTGTTTGATAACCGTTTATCAAAACAGTTAAAAATTCTCACAGATAATACTTCCAGAACTCCCTTCTGTTTCTAGATTGTTACCCATGGAAGTATTCCAAACAAAACAAACATTAAGAACTGTAGGACAACCTCTGTGGAGCTCTTACCTCCTATTCACATGGTTAATTGCCATTTGTCTACCCAAGGTGCTTAAAACCTACTGTGCTTATTGCATTGTATTATCTATATGGCATTATAACAGACATTGCCTACCCTTACTAGCTACCTCGTTGGATGATAATTAATTATATGCATTTCTACCCTCACCCTAGCTCTTAGAGGATGGGTATAGTACAATATCAGAATCATTTTTGTATCACTGGTGATTAAAATAAAACTTTGCACCTAATAGGACCTCAATAAACTTTTGCTATCTTTAGATGCCTTCATTATTGCATCCTCTATCCTATTGACCCCATGCATTTGTTAGTAATAAAGCTCCTGCCTCCGTGCCTTCACTGTATCTAGTAATACCTAGATTCTGAATTAACCAAACTCTTTGAATTACTTATCACACATCATTTGCTTTAACCAAGCTCCTAATCTGCTTTCTCAATTTCAACAAATATTGATCATCAACTCTCTGAAAATGCAACATTTTATGAAAGTTGAAAGTTTCACCACCACTGCTCTCTGCAATAGTGCTCTCCACTAGAAACATCAGAGACACAAATGAAGCAAATATATACTTTCAAGTTTTTCTAATGGCTATATTTAAAAAGTAAGTAGAATTAAAATTAATTTAAATAATATATTTTATACTATATCAAAACATCATGTCAAAATGTATTAATATAAAAATTACTCATATATTTTAAATTCATTTTTTCTTATCAAGTCTTCAAAATCTGGACTGTATTTTAGGCTCACAGTGCATTCAGTTTGGACTGGCCACATTGCGAGTGCTGAATGGCCATATGTGGCTAGTGGTTACCATACTGAACAGCACAGATCTATAAAATCACTTTTTCATAAAAGAAAGGCATACAAAGAACTCTGATACAAAATAGACTAGAATGAATATAATATTAAGTTAAATCAATCAACATGGGGGCCAAGGGAGGCCTCAATTTAAGAGAAGGAATACAAGTGGGCTCTTTTGGACCAACGCTCTCTTCCCTTTACTAAACCACACATCCTCTCATCTTCCCAGTGACTCCCTCTTTTATCTCATGATTGTGCATCTGTCCATCTTTATCCAGTGATGTGCTTAGTAGAACTATATGTAAATAGATGACACATTTATGTGAAGGTGAGGCCATGGGAAAATGACTGTGACTCTGTGCAACTTATATAAATACTGTGCATAGAATATATGGGAGAGGCAAATGCAAGATCAAAAGAAGGGGCTATAATTGGCAGAGTATATAATGATGTGCTCTTTTCCTATTTGAGTACCAAAGTGTAAATGCAGACAGTGAGTAAAATAAACCTAATAAACCTAATTATTAATGAAAGGAAAGCCAACTTCCTGCTTTTTCTCCTTCACAGGAAAAATAATTAGTAGAAATCAATGATAATGTTTTCGCAGCACCTATTATACCAAAGATATCTCAGTTTTTGACTATCAGGAATAGAAATGAACTTAGAGTATAGAATTTAGAAATATAAGGACTCATGAAAATATTCCCCACACTTGGCAGAGGGGTTCCTAATGTTACTGCCTTCATTCCAGCACAGACCAGAGAGAAGATACAAACACAGAAACAGGTTCCCTATGTAAGGATCAGTACAAGTTAAATGGTAAAAGACTGGGAAAAAGCCTCAAAACAACACTGATCATACATGTAAATCGTTAGCCTGGAAAGAATTTATTCACAATGCAGTGGAGGTGAGAGCTGTGTTTTGGAGGTTGGGGATTCAATTTGATTGAGAAGAGAGGAATGGAATTGAGAAGGAGGAACTCAAGAATGAAACATCCTAAACAGACTTAAGAGAGTGATAACACTGCAATGAACATAGGGGTACATATATTCTTTCAAATTAGTGTTTTGGGTTCCTTCAGATATATTCCCAGAAGTGAAATAACAGGGGCATAAGGCAGTTCCATTTTTAATTTTCTGAGGTGACTCCATGCTGTTTTCCATAGAGGTTATACCAGAATGCACTCCCACCAACAGTGCACAAGGGTTCCCCTTTCTGCACATCCTCACCAGCACTTGTTGTTTGTTGATTTATTGTGATAGCCACTCTGACAGCTGTGAGGTGATATATCTTTGTGGTTTTAATTTGCATTTCTTTGATGATTAGTGACATTGAGCATCTTTTCATATGTCTAAAGGCTGTCTAATTATTAGACAGAGTATGTCCTCTTTGGAGGAATGTCTATTCAGGTCTTTTACCCAATTTTTAATTGGATTGTTTGCATTTTTGGTGTTGAGTTTTATACATTTTGGATATTAACCCCTTATCAGATGTATGGACTTTATATTTATTCTTGTTGCTTTACAAAGTACTAATTCCTGCCTAGTAAGAATTTTGAATTCTTATTTTAGCATTTGCAATATTAGCTATTCTTCCCATTTTCCCATCATACTTTCTATTATACAAGTCAAATATTAAAGTATAAACAGGTTAGCAAAATACTCTTTACCCTAAAAGTGTTTCAAGGTGATGAAATTTAATATATGAAATAAAAATGTTCATTCTCATTTAAATTATATATCAAAAATTAAAGTTAAAGGTACTTTATGATGTGAATTTTGAAGTGAATTTGTTTCCTGCATGTAAGAGAATAAAACTATAACAGAATTAGAGACATTAACAAATGCCAGGCTGAGAAAAGATTTTTAAAAAAATTTTACTATAATTGACTACAGAAAACCTGAAGAACAAAGAGTGTGCTGACACTGATATGGAAAGCACTTATTGTGCCATGTAAAGAAATTTAAGATGCACTTATCTATAATTCTTTTAGTCTAATAAGCTTACTTAGACTTTTGTTCGAGTAGATGGCCAGACAAATGAAAAATATGCAACTAAGTTTGATATTAGTCAGTTTAATTGGTCTTATAATTTTGAATCAAGACTTCTACTCACCCCCCTCAATTCAGTGATTTCAATGAGCCTTCAAAACAATGATAAAAAAAATCAAATAGTAAAATAAAACCAATATGCTTCAGCATTTTAATGTGTATTTGGGGTTTTTTTGCAGATAAATATATGTATGCAATTTCTTGAGATATATAGAACTGCTTAACTGTAATGCCTTTAACAGTAATCCATGACCTAATTATTGCTATAAATTCATTACCCAAGCTTTTCCCTTTTCCACACCAAGCTAAAATGTAAACCTTGCATCATTACAAATTCTAACTGCAGCCAAATACATCCAATTATAATCAGTTGCAGTAAACTCTCACTTTGCATTAAGCATAATTAACCATGTGATAATCAGTATAATAACATTTAATGTGCTGTGATAGCATGTCTAAACTACTCATGAGAATTCTAGAAAATAGAACATACTTTGATTCAAACCATAAATGTTTTTAACCATTTCATGTTTGAAATTTTATGCCAGTGCCTTGTTGGAGAAATTTAATTATACCCACTTATATATTAAAAATTAGATATGCTTAAGGATATCTTCGCCTGTATTATAATTAAGAATTCTCTATTTTTGGACTTCCAGCTAAGATGGAGGCATAGGTAATTATGCTTTGCTTCTTCGCACTACAGAAAGAAGGACAACAATAAGTTTAAAAACAAAAAATCAACCAGAACTACCAGAAAACTGAATTGTATGGGAGTCCGACAACCAAGAAGTTAAAGAAGGAACATTCATCCAGATTGGTAGGAAGGGTGGAGACAGGCAGCTGGGGTGGTGAGGACAAGTGTCAAGGCAACAGAAAAGATCGGGCCAGGCGGCAGCTGTCGGACCGGACCAGAATGTGCCACATTAGCATGTTGATAAGCTGGGTGGAACTGGAGACTGAGATAGACAACACAACACAGGAGTCAAGCATGGGAAAATAAAGCCTCAAAACCTCTGGCTGTAAAAACCTGTGGGGGTTGTGGCAGAGGGAGAAACTCCCAGCCTCACAGGAGAGTTTGTTGGAGAGACCCACAGGGTCCTAGAATGTACACAAGCCTGCCCACCTGAGAATTAGCACCAGAATGGCCCAATTTGCTTGTGGGTAATGGGGGAAATGACTGAAGGTGGGGCAGGAGCCAAGCAAGCAGCGTTGTTCCCTCTCTGATCCCTCCCCACAGTGCAGGAAAGTGGGCTGCCATGCCCTGGGGAATACCTAAGGTTATGCCTCTTACAATGTAACAGGTGTGCCCAGACAAAGAAATATGGCACATTTGAAAGAACAGATCAAAACTCCAGGAAAAAGCCCTGGCTGGTATGGCTCAGTGGATTGAGTGCAGGCCTGCAAACCAGAGGGTTGTGGGTTTGGTTCCCAGTTAAGACACATGCCTGGATCATGGGCTGGGTCCCCAGGAGGGGATGAATGAGAAGCAGCCACAAACTGATGTTTCTCTCCCTCTCTTTCTCCCTCCCTTCCCCTCTCTTTAAAAAAAAAAAAAAAGTTCATCCAGGAAGTCAGAGAGTCCCTAAAAAGTTGGACCCAAGGAGAAACACATCAAGACATATCATAGTTACCCAAGGGGAGAATCTTAAAAGCAGCAAGAGAAAAGCAGATAATTACCTACAAAGGAGTTCCCATAAGACTATCATCTGCTTTCTCAAGTTACAAGCAAGAGGGAGCTGGAAAGAAGTATTTGAAGTCATGAAAGGCAAGGACTTACATCCAAGATTACTCTATCCAGAAATATTATTTAGAATGGGAAGGCAGATAAAATGCTTCCCAGATAAGGTAAAGGAGTTCATCATCACCAAGCCCTTATTATGTGGGATGTTAAAGGAACTTATGTAGGAAAAAGGAGATCAAAACTATAACTAGTATAATGACAACAAACTCACAACTATCAACAACTGAACCTAAAAAACAACAAAAACAAAAAGAAACTAAGCAAACAATTAGAACAGAAACAGAATCAAAGAAATGGAGATTTTATGGAGGGTTATATGCAGGGAGGGGTGGGAGGAGAATGGGGGAAATGTACAGGGAATAAGAAGCATAATTGGTAGGTACAAAATAGACAGGGTGGAGTTAAGAATAGTATAGGAAATAGAGAAGCCGAAGAATGTATATGTATGACCCATGGACATGAACTACACGAACTAACAGGGGGTAAGGTGGGATGCTGGTGGGAGAGGCAGTGCAGGGAAGACAGGGAGAAAAGGGATAAAAAGATGGGAGAGTTGTAATGGCATAATCAATAAAATATACTTAAAAAGTAAATAAATAAAAATTATCTATTTTCATCAAAGTATTACCTACTTTAAAAAATTAATAGCAAATTACATCCCTATGAATATAGCTATTTTTAAAATTTTTAAACATTCCCAGAGTGGTGAATATTTTTCTTGGTATATTGGACAGCATAGGTTAATTATAATAATCTTTAATTGATGCATTTGCACTGCAATAAAGATTTCACCCCTGGTTTATTTCAATAATAATAATTGGAAGAAGTATTGTAGAAGGAGGGAGAGGGAAAGGTGAAAGATCTATGTTATATCCTTGTAAAGAATGAAATACTGGGTAAAGTAGCCTAGGTCATAGGTCCTTGCTTTTTTTTTATATTTAATTTATTCATTTTTAGAGAGAGGGGAAAGGAAAGAGACAGAGTTGGAAAGAAACATCAATGTGTGGTTGCCTCTCACATATCCCTAACTGGGGATCTGACCCACAACCCAAGCATGTGCCCTGACTGGAAATCGAACTGGCAACCCTTTGGTTTACAGACTAGTGCCCGATCCACTGAGCCATACCAGCCAGGGCCGTAGGTTCTTACTTTTCATCACTTTGAATATTTCATGCCACTCCCTTTTCTGGCCTGAAATGTTTCTATTGAGAAATTGGATGACAATCTAATTGGTGCTCCCTTGTACATAACTACCTGCTTTTCTCTTGCAGCTTTTAAGAACCTCTCTTTCTCTTTAGGCCTTGTCATTTTAATTATGATGTATCTCGTATAGGCCTCTTAGGGGCCAACTCATTTGGGACTCTCTGAGCTTCTTAGACTTGTCTGTCTTTTTCCTTCACCAGACTAGGGAAGTTGTTGATCATTATTTTTCAATTGAGCATCCTTATAATCGTTACTCTAAACTCTTTATTTGACAAATTGCTTGCCCCCATTTCATCTAGCTCTTCTTCTACAGAATTCTCTTGTTCTTTCATTTAGGGTCTTTTTTTTTTTGTCTTCCCATTTTGGCTGCTTCTTTATATTTGTTTCTGTGTATTAGGTATATCTGCAAAGACTCTGGTGTAGGCCTTTGTCAGACATTGACTGTGACTGGCCCTGCTCAACCTGTTTGGAGATATCAGCAATCCACAGCATGTGGCTCCCTCTGCTGGGCCGTTTTCATGCAAAAAGAACCAGGCTGCACACTGAAAGCAGGGTTTTATCAGCACTGGGCCCTGGAGAGGGTCAGCTGAAGTCTTATAGAGCTGCCAGAGATCTGCCTTAGTTGTTCAACTAATCAGTGATACAGCCTTAAGATGTAATTGGCAGCCCAGCTTAAGCTCCACAGGGTGGGGCAGAGTAATGGGGACAGACTCATAAATGGAGAGCAGGATGATAGCTAGTGAGGAGGCAGGTTAAGGGGAGGAGGGATTGAGCAAAAAGGAAAAAGGACTCATGGACATGGACAACAGTGTGGTGATTGCTGGGGGAAGGTGGGTATCAGGGGACTAAATAGTAATCAAAAAATACAAAAAAGATTCAATTTAAAAATATATTTTAAAAAGGAATGAAATACATGTCTATTCCATGTATTCCATTTTTTCATGGGAGCATATTTTATCCTAGCACATAAAATTTTTTATTATCATCACTAACATTGTCCTTTTTATTTCTAGCACAGCAAGGTCAATTAGGAATAATATCAAATAGTGTTTCTGAACTTCACACTTATTTAATTTTGACTAATTTCACTCATGGCATTAAACGACAAAATAATAATAGTACCTATTACAATTCTATGTTTCTACTTTACCCCCTAATAATTAACCTCTGTGGAATTCCTAAAAGTAACTGTCTGCACTGCAATAGTGCTTTGAAATGGATTCTAAGCTGGGACTCAGAATTTTCCTTTGGGTGGAAAATATTAGAATAATGTTTGCTCTAGTGAGCTTTAACCTATATATTCATTGCAAACATAGTTATATGTTACATTTCATTATTTATCTCTGTTTTCTGTCTTTGTCCCACAAAAATTTTGGCTGGTAGTGTCTCCGGCTCAGTTTAGTATTTCCATCTTTGAAGGCTACTTTTAATTAATCAGAGTTGCTAAGCAAATGTTCTCTCACATTATCTAGTCAATCCTTTTGTGTTCAATTGGTAAAGAAGATACTCTCAGGATCATTTCCACTGCATGTTTGTAATATTCAAACAGAAATTTACAGTGTAATTAGGAGACTCACTTCACCCAAGACAAAATCTACAGTCTCTGTAGAACCCAATGTTAGAAGTGACATCCCATTACTTCTGCCATATTGTGTTTATTAGAAGCAAGTCAGTGAGTCCAACCCATACTCACAGGAAGGTTAGTACTCAAGAGCATCAATATCAGAAGGTAGAGATCCATGAGGGCCAACTCAGAGGCTGCCTACCATTCCACATTCTGGGGTTAAGCTTATGGAGATCCAAGTGTGGGCTTTTGCCTGCCCATCCTCTGACTATAATGCTGCCTCTGGCCAACAGCACTGGGGATGTAGCAGGGGCAGCAGTAGCAGCAAATGCTCTTAACCCTTAACTACTGGTGGCATGCAAGGTGGTCACCCTACTCCTCCCACAGTTTTATTATTCTCCTGGGGATATCTGCATTTATCTCCTCTGAGGGATTTCAAGACCTTTGCCCTGAAACACTTAAACATGCATTTCTGATTGCTGTCCTAGCCCCTGGTCAAGGTAGTGTATGCCATGCTCTCCCAGATCAGCCTTAAGCCATGTGGGATGAGGGATAGAGTTTGCCTGTGTGACTAGAATCACTCCTCTCATTGCACTTGCAGGCCCCTTTCTTCTCCTCCCCCTTTGGGATGGCACATGAAAGGCAGTGAATTTTTCATGGTTAGAAGAGATCACACTCTGTAGTAAGAACACTTGAAATCTCTCTTAGCAAATTGCAAGTATACAATATAGTATTCTTAACTACAGTCACCATGCTGTACATCAGGTCTCAAGAACTTATTCGTCTTTTAACTGAGTTTATACTCTCTGACTCACATCTCCCCCATTTTCCCCCACCCCACCAGCCCCTTGTAGGTGTGGTAGGCTGAACTGTGTACCTCAAAAATTCATGTCTACCCAGAAACTCAGAACGCAACTCTATTTGAAAGTAGGGTCTTTAGAGATGTAATTAGTTAAGTCAAAGTAAGATCACACCGGATTGGGGGTGAGGTAGGGACTACATGCCATGACTGGTGTTTTTTTAAGAGGAAGAGAAGACACATGGACCTGCACACAGAAAACAAAAGGCCATGTGAACACAGAAGCAGAGACTGAAGTGAAGCAGCGACAGGCTGAGGAACATCAAAGATTTCGATTTCCAGACACAAGGAAGAGGTGAGGAAAGAGTCTTCCCTGGGGCCTTCAGAGGGAGCATTGGCCTGCCAATACCTTCATTTCAGACTTTCAGCCTCCAGAACTGTGAGAGGATAAATGTCAGTTGTATCAAGCCACTCACTTTGTGGTAGTTTATTAGGGCAGCCCTAGAAAATTAATATAGCCCGAGATAGCATATTTGACAATAAATGACACCAGCAGATGACAGGTCCTGACTCTGAACAGGAAGAGGTTAAATCTAAACTTTATAGAATTATCTACACATACTAGACAATAAATAAACAAACAAACAAAAAAAGAAAACCCAACTCTTTTCCACTCATTATTTGAAATCTTCATTAATACATCATTATGTTCCTTATGGACCCATGAATTTTGTAAAACCTTTTAAATCAAACTGTTTCTGTAGAGAAGAGCCCCACGGAAATATGATTTGTCCAGGGCCCTAAACACCCTGGATGTGGCCATGTCGCTGTGCACCTACCTATCATTTTGGGTCCCTCTCCTTTTTCCCTCAGATCATATGTGCCAGTTTGCCTGAGACATTCTGGTTTGTACCTATTCTGGCATAATTTTAAAAGTGCCCCCTTTCGTGCTCAAAAGGATCCCATTTTAGAGTACAAAATTACAGGCCTTTCCAATGATACCAACAGCAAGTCTTATCAGCCCTATCTTTTAAAAAAATCTCTGTTTTTGACCACGTCTTACCATCTTTCAGTGGGTCTTTACAATAGCATCCAGACTGTTTTCCCTGCTTCATTCTTATTCCCTAACCCAACCCACAAACACAATCTATTACCCCCTAAAAAAATGGTCAGACTGATTTTCTTAAAGTATAAATTGGTTTATGTCATTCTGCTAAAACAAACAAACAAACAAACAAAACAAAGCCCTACAATTGCCTCCTATCTCACAGAAATAAAATCAAAAGCCTGGGACACCCAACCCCCAACACTTCCCATGGCTTCCTCCTTCCCCTGCGTCAGGTGGACACTCAGACGCCACGTCCTCAGAGAGCCCTTCCCTGACTACCCCGTCTACACTGTCTTCCTCCACCCCGGTGGCTCTCTAGTTCAGAATTGTCTATGTTCTCTTCGTAACACTTATTACTATTATAGTCTACGCCAAGTCCTGTACGGTGATTTTAGTTTATTCTAGTCTGGCTTCCCCCGGCCCAGAACATAAACTTAATGGGGGCAGGGGCTTTATCTTTTTTACCAATATAATTGCAGTATCTAGAAAAACACCTTGGACATAGTCAGCACTCAATAAATATTCACAATATATCTAAAGCAACTGCTTTATAGTGTAAACTATACTATATAGTCAGGTATATAGCCATGGAAACAAGGGTGAAGAAGCAGTTAATTCAAATGGCTCTGGTCAAAGACAACTGCATATGGTTTCCAGATTAATGTTCCCAAAACACCCTTATACTCATATCATTCCCACATTGAAAAATCTTTAGAATCTTTATATTTACTGTAGAATAAATTCCAAACTCATTAGCATAGTATTCAAAGTTATCTTTGGTCTGTCCTATTTTATTTTCTCCAACTTTAAGTTTTACCTGTAATCTTTTAGATTCAACTTAAAAATTTTCAGGCTGATTCTCATGTTTTCATCTATCTGTAATGCCTTCTTCCATACCCTGCCTTCCCTACATTACAATCTGTCCTTCAGGGGGTGGTTCAAGCTTTCTCTGCACTACTGTGTATTCTCAGATGGCCCAGAGCTTTCCTGGCCTTCTCTTCTCAGCAGGAGTGATTTCTTATCATGTGCATTAGTCATTTGGTATTTGGCAATTTTATTTAGTTATCTATTAGCTATATCTAGTGTTTCATTAGTTTTTCTTCCTTTATTTTTTGTATTATCATTTTTTATTGTCTTTTTGGTTACCATTTATCCGCCTATACCATTTCCCATCTTCATCCGACCCCTCCCCCCTGCAATCACCACACTGTCGTCCATGTCCATAAGTCTTATTTTTGCTCAGTTCCTCCATTCCCAAGCCCCCCACCAAGCGCTGTCAGCCTGCTCTCTATCTATGATTCTGTCTTTCTTTTGCTCGGTAGTTCAGTTTGTTCATTAGATTCCACATATAAGTGAAATCATATGGTATTTGTTTTTCTCTGACTGACTTATTTCACTTAGCATAATGTTCTCCAGGTCCATCCATGCTGTCACAAATGTAAATGAAGATTTCTTGGGAAAGACTAATACTTATATTTTTGGACAGTCACAGAAGTGTGGCTATAGTAAATATTCAATAAATTATTATTGATTAATTAATAAGTGAAAACATTTACTGAATGTAAATGGTACATTCTCTGACTCATCATACTGGGGAGTAAGTTCTACTGAGGGCTATTTTTGAATCGAGTTCACAATATCTTAATTGGCTTAAGAAGAATAAGGTTAAATTGGAAATCTGTATTTCTTGAAGTGAAGAAACTGAGACTCAAAAGACTTTCTCTCAAATGAAAAGTATAAATATTAATATTCAGAGTACATGACAGAGAGAATGGAAAAAAGCATTCCTTCTCAGTCCTCTTTTTCTTCTGAAAGATATATAGAACTGTAAACTTTTCTGGAAAGTTGACCACCAGTCTACAAAAACTTGCTCATTATTTCTTTTTCTTTCTGTCTTTAATTTTTTTAAGTAAGTTTAAAACATCAAGATGTTGGTCCTCGGCCAACAGAAAAATCATTCCTCAGCTCTGCATGCTTGTGGGACTCTGATGAAGGCATAGAGTGCTGCTTTGAATTTGCAGGTTGTATCTCCATACCAAGAGCTCCTGCAATATTCTCGGAGAAGTTTCCCAGAAGGACAGCACATGTGACACTCATATTTTCCTGATGTTCACTTTCTTGAACTTGATTTCATGTACTCTTTATCTTTTTTAAAGGAGAGCTGTTTTCTTGGCTCAAAATATTATTTTGTTTTATGTTGTATGCATTTGCATAATGAAGCATTAGCTCAAAATATAAATAACAAAATCAAGTAAATTTATTGGTCAACTTACAGTAATTGTACTCAAGTTTAATACGGGTCATGTTGCAACATAAAATTCCTACAATTTAAAAATAAATCACAATCATGATATACAAAAAAAGACTAGGGATATTGCTGAACAGCACTGTTTGAAAATCCAATGAGAAAGCTCCTGGAATTACGCTGCTTCTAGTAAATAACTCTACAGGATACTGGCTGGGGCCCTATTTTCCTACTAGTGGTATAAAAAGTGAGCACGGTTCAAACTTTATCCCCTCTGTGAAGGGATCTCATTAATCTTTGTATCCTTCGGATGTAGCATTGTCTCCAAAAAGCAATCAGATGGTCACTTCTCTTTTTCATTAGACATTTTTCAGTTTCCCCTTTTTCTAGTCCATAAATAAGTTTTTCCATTCTCCTCCACCAGAATTATTTGCAGATTCTAGACCAAAGTTATTGAGTCAGTTTATAAAGATGGGACCTACACATCTGAATTTTTAGCAAGATTCATAAATAATTCTTCTTTATATGAAATTTGAGACCCATATTTATACACACACACGCACACACATGAGTATCACGTAACAAACACATTTCTTACTCAGAGAAAAAATATACTAAGCAGATGTCTAATGAATAGGATTTTTGTATCAGTCTTTTGTATCAGTTACTAAAAGGAATGATTACTCAATCAGAAGGGAACCTAGTTACCAGGTAAATGATGAAAAATGGTAACACCTTTTTGAAAATCTGCTTTGCATTTGCTATTTATTGGCTAGTGTGTTTCATAAGAAGTCAGGACCCATCATGTTCTCTGCAATCTTCCCACACTCCCATCTGGAAATGTCACATATTTCAGCCACATGGTTCCTTCAGTCTTCAAGAGGCCTACCATTTGGAGATGATTGGGAATACACAAAGAAGAAAATTCTAAAATGTCTTATATGTTAAAGTTGTAGAAATTAATAAAGTACAAAGATCACATTTTAAACAAATACAGGCATTAAATACATCAAAAGGCAAAGATTTTTTTTTGCTATTCTCTTCATATCATAAAGAAATTTCTCAAGTCCAGTTGTCCTTGTTGTTATTTTTTTCATAGACTTTTGTGTAGACTTTCTTTCCAGTGCTAGAATAGTCTGTGTGAAAGCTGGTTGGGAAGGCCAATACCAAATAACTAAATTTCATGTGGAGAGATTTGTGCTGGTTTTCTACTTGCTTTGCTGTCAAGTCATTAAAGTACCCAGAATTGCTAGAAGGCTAATCAGCAATTTTTTTTGACAAATGTCAAGTAATTAAATGATTATAGCTCTAACTAACTTTTCAAAAAAGATTAGCCCTGGTTGGTGGCTCAGCAGATTGAGTGCCAGCCTGTGAACCAAAGGGTTGTCAGTTCAATTTCCAGTCAGGGCACATGCCTGGGTTGCAGGCCAGGTCCCCAGTAGATGGTACACAAGAGACGACCACACAATGATGTTTCTCTCCCTCTCCTTCTGCCTCCCTTCCACACCACCTAAAAATAAATAAATAAAATCTTTTAAAATATTATAAAAATAATCAATACCCTTTCAAGTGGATAAACTCAGGCAACCTTATTTCTTAACTGACGAGAAGAATTTCTGATAAGAAAATGATGATATGTGGAATGCCCTAACAAGTGACCTTTAAATTAGAAAATAGAAAACATTCCAGTACATTTTAAAAAAAACTATACAATCCTAAGGCCAGAGAGAAGTTAGCAGGGTATTTAATCAATTTCTGAGGAAAAAAAAAACCTTTGTATTAAAAAACCATATACACATCTGTCCATTTGTGCTCTTTGAGTTGGCTTTTCCAGTAATTATCAGTCCATACTAACTTATCCACTTTCTCTCATTTGTTTCTAAACCCTTTTGTAAAGGGTCTTATGGACCTTTGCCAAGATAACAGAAGTGAGTCTGAACCTAAAGTAATGACTGGTTCCACTCCATATCATCATCATCATTGAATATGGAAAGAAAAGTAGCAACAGTAACAAATATTTTGTTGAAAAATAAAGTTTGTGGTTACTGAATAATTACAACAGTTAGCCATTTTTTTGAGTGCCAGGAAACTTTCTAAAACTTTAAATATGTTGAAATTCATATAAATCCGCATTACAAATTTATGAGTTAAGGGATATTATCTCAATTTTAAAAAGGAAAACTGAAGCACAGAAGTTACATATTTTGCCCAATCATATTGCTGATAATTGTCAGAGCCAGGATTTCAAATAGGTAGGGTAGCTTCAGAGTCCACACTTTTCCCACCTGTGTTATGATGCTATGAATCTTCTGTCTTGGTTTGTCTTCCAGCCAAGACAGAGGTGTAGATATGCTTTTCTTCCTCCAACAACCAAAAGAAGGATAACAATGAATTTAAAAACAAAAAACAACCAGAATTGCCAGAAAATCAAACTGTTTGGAAGTCCAATAACCAAGGAGTTAAAGAAGAAACACTCATCCAGACTGGTAGGAAGGGCAGAGAAGGTCACCTGAGTGGAAAGGACACACAGCAAGGTGGCAGCTAACAGACTAGGTGGGCAAGTCTGCAGCTGGCAGACCACAGCCCCACATTTGCCTGCAGATAAACCCAGAGGAACAACTTGGGAGTGAGACAGACCATGCAACCCAGGGTTCCAGCATGGGGAAAGAATACCTCAGAATCTCTGGCTATAAAAACCTGTGGGAGTTGTGGTGACAGGAGAAACTCCTGGCCTCACAGGAGAGTTCATTGGAGGGACCCACAGGATCCTAGAATGTACACAAGCCCACTCACCCAGGAATCAGCACAAGGGCAGCACCACAAAGGGCACAGTCCACTTTCAGGAAGCTAGGGAAGTGACTGAGAGTGAGGCAAGAGCCAAGCAAGTGGCATTATTGCCTCTCTGATCCCTCCCCCACGTACAGCACCAAAACACAGCGAAGTGGGTTGCCCCACCCTGGCACATGCCTAAGGCTCCACTCCTTACTGCATAACAAGTGCTCTGAGACAAAGAAACATGGCCCAAATGAAAGAACAGATGAAAGCTCCAGAAAAACAACTAAGTAATGAGGAGATAGCCAACCTATTTGATGCTGAGTTCAAAACACTGGTAATCAGGATGCTCACAGAAATGACTCAGGTCATACTCAGAAATGACTCAGAAATACTCAGTTATGGACACAAAACAGAGGAAGAAGTGAAGGCTACACAAAGTGAAATAAAGAAAATTGTACAGGAAACCAACAGTGAAGAGAAGGAAACTGGGACTCAAATCAAAGATTCGGAACAAAAGGAAGATAAATATTCAACCAGAACAGAATGAAGAAACAAGAATTCAAAATAATGAGGAGAGGCTTAGGAACCTCTGGGACAATTTTAAACGTTCCAACATCCAAATCATAGAGGTGCCAGAAGGAGAAGAAAAAGAGCAAGAAATTGAAAACTTATTTGAAAACATAATGAAAGAGAACTCCCCTGATCTGGTAAAGGAAATAGACTTCCAGGAAGACCAGGAAGCTCAGAGAGTCCCTACAAAGTTGGACCCAAGGAGAAACACACCAAGACACATCATAATTACATTACCCAAGATTAAAGATAAGGAATCTTAAAAGCATCAAGAAAAAAAGTACATAGCTACCTACAGTTCCCATAAGCCTATCAGCTGATTTCTCAAAAGAAATCTTACAGTCAGGAAGGGGCTGGAAAGAAGTGTTAGAAGTCATAAAAGGCAAAGACCTACATCCAAGAATACTCTATGCAGCAAAGCTATCATTTAGAATGGGAGGGCTTCCCAGATGAGGTAAAACTAAAGGAGTTCATCATCACCAAGC
The DNA here is from genome assembly GCA_004024845.1 of Tonatia bakeri. Classification (NCBI taxonomy): domain Eukaryota; kingdom Metazoa; phylum Chordata; class Mammalia; order Chiroptera; family Phyllostomidae; genus Tonatia; species Tonatia bakeri. The sequence goes on along the minus strand of PVIA01009748.1, from coordinate 40,541 downwards.
CCTTACTATATGAAATGTTAAAGGGACTTATCTAAGAAAAAGAAGATAATCAAAACTATGAACAGTAAAATATCAACAAACTCACAACTATCAACAACTGAACCTAAAAAAAAAAAAAGAACAAAAGCAAACTAAAACAGGAATAGAATCACAGAAATGGAGATTACCCTTAATGGAGGGTTATCAGCAGAGAGGAGGATGGGGTAGAATGGGGGGAAAAGGTACAGGGAATAAGAAGCATAATTGATAGGCACAAAATACACTGGGTGAGGTTGAGACTAGTGTAGGAAATGGATAATCCAAAGAACTTATATGTACAACCTGTAGACATGAACTAAGGGGGGTAATAATGGATGGAGGGGAGGTACAGGGCAGAGGGGGATAAAGGGGAGAAAAAATGGGACAACTGTAATAACATAATTAGTAAAATATACTTAAAACAAAATTAAAGATTAAAATTTCATTATAGAGCTCTAAACAACTGAGTTTACCAGTCATTGTTTATTCTTGAATAACAATTTAGATGCATACTCATAGGTCCTCAAAAAATATATTTTTATCTAACATAAAATATGTCCTAGATAACTAAATAGGTCTAATTTATAAAACTAATCTAAGAGAAATAGTAAATGAGTATTATGTTATCCAGAATTAGCAATAATGCAATAATAGATTTTGGAGACCCAGGGTCTGACACTTAGGAACTTGAGTCTTTTTTCTATTCAAAATAATTTTAACTATTCCACCTCTTCTTCAAAAGTACTGAGGATATAATTTGAGCATGTTAATTAGTGTGAATAGAATTTTTAAGACTGAAAGTATATATATATATACACATATATATACTATTTTAAAGTAGAAAAAAGTTATTTTAAACTGTTTACACACACAAGCATACAAAAATCCATCTCTATATATTGCTCAAGATTACAACAGAAAAAGTTGTTAACTAAAAATGTTACACGTTTCAGGTCACATAAAGTTCCAGAGGAACAAAATAAGTGTATGAAATACACTAAGTAAGCACTGTCAGACGGGAGGCCAGAGCAGAGGAGAAGGCAGTGGGGGTCTCCATGGACTGATAAGGAAGGCAGGAGTGCCATTCCCATGGACAGCCCCAGAGTTGCGGCCTAGAATCTGCTCTTCTGATTAATGTGTCACAGATACACCCCAATTCAGCGTATAAAACTTTGAACATGTCTTTCCAAACTGAGGATACTTCATAGACAGCTTTTATGGCAAAAGTCCTAAGGCATATTTACACTTTTGGAACATCAATTCACTTTACTATTAGGCTTTATGGCTTAATGACTAAAAGCGTAGACTCTGATATTAGAATGTCTGGTTCAAAATCCCAGTTCCCCACTTACTACCAGTGTAAGTGGATAAGTCACTAACCTCTGAGTGTCACCTTCACTCCCTTACCTGTAAAAGGACAGTGCAGAGTTGCTTACTTTGTGGGATGGTGGTGAAAGATAGGCAAGTACAGGCCATAGGCATAGTGTGCATGCCACATGGTAACACTTCAAAAACTGTTATTTCTTAGCTATAGCTATAAGCCTAAAGAGATGGAATTTTACTATCATTTGTAAGATGTCCTTTCCTTAATCTGCAGAAGTAAGTCAAGAGGTAAAGAAGTTATATAGGACACTTTTTCCTTTTAAAATGTTTTTAAAATATGTTTATTGATTTGAGAGAGAGACACACACATTGATCAGTTGCTTCCTGCATGCACCCTGATCAGGAACCAAACCCACAGCCTAGCTATGTGCCCTGACCAGGACTCTAACCGGCAACCTTCTGGTGCACAGGACACCTCTGCAACTGAGCCACACCCTCCACGGTTCTTTATTTTCTATCTCCTTTGTATTCTCTGAGTATGGAAACATAAAAAGAGAATAGTAATAAATACTGTTTTTAAAAGATACTACTGCTTTTGTTCTACTTAGTCCCTAAAGAACTTGAGGTCAAAACAGTCTGCTATGAGGAAAGTTAAGAAACTTTAATTAGGGTTTTGAAATTCCCTTTATAAAAATGCCACTATTCATTTAATATGTCAGTGAATATTTATTAGGTTCCAGGCACTGTTAGGACACAAATACAGAAAAACCAGGAAGTTTTTCTTTTTAAGATGCTCAAAAGTAAACAGACAGACCCAGGAACAATTACAATACTCAGAAAATAATTGTTTCATTGGAAGATTTTACAAAGTATGGTGAAATCCCAGACAAATAATTACCCATGTCTGTCTGGGAAAATTAAGGAAGGCTTACAATTACAGTAGCTTTCCAGACAGATAGGAGAATTTCAGAGAAAAGAACACAAATATTCAAAGCACAGAAGTTGAAACTAAACAATGAGATGAGAGCTATCAGCATTTTGGAGTAAAAGAGTGTGTTGGAGGAGAGGTAAACGATAAGTCAAAACAGACAACTAGAATCTGATCATGAAGGGCATTTCATATCACATAAAAAATAGACACCAGGTTTACGTTAGAACATACTTTTAATGACTGTAATTGATTGAGGTGGGTTGGGTTGAGAGAAGATTCAAGGGTATCAAAACAGAGGCTGTGTAAGATAATATGGATCTACCTCGTGGTTGCCTTCAAAGCGCCAAGTGTAATTTGAGGGCCACATACATGTAACTACTCCTTAACAGTAAGTATAGCGAGAGCTCGGCACTGCCCCTGGGTAGAAACAAGGTGCCGGGCTGGATACAACAAGGTGGAGGCCGGATTCTGCCCATGGGCCTTGTGTTTGCCACCTGTGTTTTAGTGCAGCCTGTTCAGTTTAGAGAAGGGGAATCTGGAAAACCCAGAGGACAAGTGACTTGTCCAAAATACCACAGCTACTCTGTCATTAGAGAATGTCTTTGTTCATTGCCAATAATAAACCAATTAATGTGTCAATTCCCCCAAGCTTAACCATTTACATTATCTACAATTTTAACCCAGATAATTTTGACGTCAGACCGTATCCCTTTCTTGGCATGGTGACATCCTGCACCCTGATTGAAGAAAAATCAAGAAGCCATAAGTCTGTGGCTTCTTACGTGTTTACTTAGCAAAAATGAATTCAGTGATGACTATTCTAATCACTTTATACACCATAAACAAGAAAAGGACCTCAAGGAAGTGACAAACGCATTGTGTTTGCCACATCAGTGTCTTAACTATGGGAACCAAATGATTTTCATTCCTCTTGAAGGAAAAAGAAGGCCCATAATTGCCCTTGGGAAATACGGCCCTGCATTCTCTCACTTTACCATGAGCAATCAAGTGAAACAAAATTTCCGCCCTCTCACTTCAGGACTTAGGGGAGGAACTGTTAGAATTGCATTAGGAGAATTTTACAAAATATACATTCCTTCACTCTAATCAAGATATCCTGATAAATTATTAACCCATAGAGAGACAGAGTGTATATGTAAAGAAATAAGTTGAAATTAATTGGATGTTAAAAAATATACACTAAGTTAAAAGTTAGAGTAATAGGGCTTAAAGTACCTATATTAGTATCAGATAAGTTAGACTTCAAAGCAAAAAGTATTATCAGAGATAATAAAAATAATAATAAAGGAAGATATAAAATTATAAATATGTATAAATCTAAAGCTACAGAATTAAAGGCAGAACCATATAATTCTAAAATCTATCCAGCAAAGCTATCACTTAGAATGGATGGGCAGATGAAGTGCTTCCCAGAGAAGATAAAGTTAAGTGAGTTCATCATCACCCAGCCCTTATTATATGAAATGTTAAAGGGACTTATCTAAGAAATTGAAGATCAAAAACTATGAACAGTAAAATGACAACAAACTCACAACTATCAACAACTAAACCTAAACAAAAAAGAAAAAGAAAACAAATACTAAGCAAACGACTAGAACAGGAACAGAATCAGAGAAATGGACATCACATGGAGGGTTATCAGTGGGGAGGGGGAGGGGAAGAATAGGAGGGAAAGGTACAGGGAAGAAGCGGCATAATTGGTAGGCATAAAATAGACAGGGAGAGGTTAAGAATGGTATAGGAAACAGAGAAGTCAAAGAGCTTATATATGTGACCCATGGACATGAACTAAGTGGGGGGATGCTGAAGGGTTGCGAGGTGGAGGGTGGAGGGAGAACAGAGGGGGAAAACTGTAATAGCATAATCAATAAAATGTACTTAAAAAGGGAACCATAAAATTCTACAATCAAATTTGGAGATGTCAACACCCTTCCCCATCTCAGAAATTGATAAAACTACTAGATACAAACTCAGTAAATATGTAAGTAATCTGGAAAATACCATGACATAAGTTACATTAACAGAATCAGCAAATGTAGAATACATATATTTTCAAGGGTACATGTACATGATGTATTCACCATGATATAGGACCATGAAACAGTTCCTCAAATTTAAAGAGCTTAAAATCTGACAAGCATATTCTCTGACCCCAATACAATTTAGTTTGAAATCAACAACCATGAAAACATAGATATCATTTCAATATCTATAGGACTTTGAGGTAGGCAAAAGTGCCTTAGAACAGAAAGAACAAAAACATTATGAAATTGATGTATTAGGCTTTAACAGAATTTAAAACTTTTGTTCTTTGAAAGACACTATTAACAGATGGAAAAGGAAAAATACCAACTGTGAAAACATTTGTAATACCCATAAGACAAAGAACTTTGATCCACAGTATCTAAAGCACTCTTAAAACATAATAATAAGCAGACAATTACTGAATTTCAAAAGTAAATAAAAAATGTGAATAGACTTCACAAAAGAAGAATATGAAAAGGTGCTTAGCATTACTAATTATCAAGGAAATTCTAATTAAAACTTCAGTAAGATACAAAGTAAGTATCCATTAGAATGACTACATTTTATAAAGAGAAATAAACTTACCAAGTCTTGACCAGGTGTGAAGGAACTGCAATTTTCAAACACTGCTGGCAGGGATGTAGAATAATACAGGTATGCTGAAAACAATTTGACAGTTTTTTAGAAAACTAAACAGCTACTTGCCATACAACCTAGTCATTTATTGCTAGGCATTCACACAAAAGAATCTGAGACATACAATCCCATACACAAATGCCCATAGCAGCTCTATCTCTAACATGAAAACCTAGAAACAACCCAAATGTCCACCAACAGGTGAACGGATAGACAAACTATGGCATATTTGCATAATGAAACACTAATCTACTGGTATACACAATAACATAAGTGGACGACAAAACTATTATGCTTAGTAAAAGAAGCCAAGATGGAAAAAAGAGTACATACGAGGGGGGACCCCAAAAATGGAATTTGTTTATAAAAATTGTGTATTTATTCTTACATGTTTAAACTTCAGTCACCTTCAAAGTATTCTCCATATGATGCAATACATCTATACAGACATTTTTTCACTGCTCAAAACAGTTTTTGAACTTGTTGATTTTGACGCCTTTTAGTGCTTCAGCCATCTTTTGTTTCACCTCCTCCACGTTGGCAAAACACTTCTCTTTGAGAAATTTTTCCATCTGGGGAAACAAAAATGTCGCTCAGGCGAGGCTGAGTGTATAGGAAGGGTGGGGCACAAGGTCGTGCCCTTTTGGTCAAAGACTGCTGAACATTTAGTGCGGTGTGGGCAGGTGCGCTTGTAAATCATCCATAATGAAATGGGCAAAGGCATCAAGTCTTCAAAAACAATTCACTGAAGCCGAACGCAACCTCTCACATCGACGCCAGCCAATACACTGACACAGAGGGGTTTCTAGAACACTCATCTAGCAGGGGAAGCCTGTACTATATGGGGCCCACCCTCCAGAAGATAATTCCAATTTTGGGGTCCCCCCTCATACTGTAGGATTTAATTTACATCAATTTCTAGAACACGCAAATCACTCTGTAACAGAAAGCAGGTCAGTGGTTGCCTGGGGACAGAGGAGGAACAGATTACAAAGGGACAGAAGAAACTCCTGAGGATGCTAAAAATGCTTTGTATCTGGCTTTTAGTGATGAGTTCGTGGATGTATGCACATATTAAAATCTGTCAAATGTACATTTTAAACTTGTGCATTGTATTGCACTCATTTATACGTCAATGAAGATATAGGAAAAATTTTAAATAATCTGATATTGGCAGGGAGTGGGTTAACAATATAAAGAAATAAGGTTAGTTATGTGTTGATAATTATTGACGATAGGTGGTGAGTAAGTACAGGACAATCCGTTACTCTAATATCTTTACTTTTTGATTCCTATGAACCCTGCAGACAGAAGTTAGTTTTCTGGCCTTGGCAGTTATTAGCATTCTAGTCTCCATATTTGCTTACCATACTACGAAGTAGCTTATATATACGTTAATAAACATTTTGCTATGCCTTCATAAATAAATCAAGCCAAAACCCAATAAAACCATGTTTTCTTTGTAATCAAGAATTATTTTTCAAGATTATTTGTAATTATGAGGTAGAACTGTTAAGAAAAAAATATTCAAAACCTGGAAATAGGTAAATGGATAACATTTTCTTTCAACGTCATGCTGGGACTCGTCTAACAGACATACCCGAGTTTATTGAATTCTCTAGGTATGCACCTTTGTTCGGCTTACTATTCACTATTGATTAGAAGACTTTACAACTCTGGGGGTGTATGTTAACCTGTGCAGAACTTATACTGACACGAACAATTCTTGTCCAATAATAATGGACAAGGATAGACAAATTGGTCTAGTAGAGATTTTTATCTAGTAAAAAATGACTCTATGAGTCAAATGACTCCTGTCTGGTGAAAAAATAAGGATAACCCCAAATATTGCACTTAGGGGTTTAGGGCATTAACTGGGCTTGTACTTAATTTGGCAATTCTTTATTCGGTCAGTATTCATTTTCTTAGTGATTGTATATGTTTGTCTCTATCATACTGCACTGAACTATATTTATCATACTGCTGGCTCTCATTTAAAAGTAGATGTAATAGCTAAGATATGGAAGCAATCTAAGTGTCCATCTATGGATGAATGAATAAAGGAAATGCAAGATATATATTATTCACCCCCCCAAAAAGAATAAGATCTTGCCATTTGCAACATGAATAAAGAAAAAAAAGGATATTTATATTATCTGTACAATATAGATGTAAGATATTTATATGTGCATATACCCCCCTGGCTGGTATAGCTCAGTGGATTGAGTGCGGGACTGTGAATCAAACGGTTGCAGGTTTGATTCCCAGTCAGGACACATGACTGGGTTGCAGGCCAGGTCCCCAGTGGAGGCCATGTGAGAGGCAACCACACATTGATGTTTCTGTCCCTCTATTTCTCCCTCCCTGCCCCTCTCTCTCAAAAAAAAAAATAATAATAATAAATAAAAAGCTATTTATATGTGCATATAGATGTATATACATAAAATATATATATGAATATTATTCACCCCAAAAGAGAATAAAATCTTGGCATTTACGACAACATGGATGGACCTTGAGGGCATAATACTAAGGGAAACAAGAAAGAGAAAGACAAATACCATATGATCTCATTCATATACGGAATCTAAAAAAAGAAAAGGTTCTCTTTCCCCTAAATATAGAGAACAGGTTGGCAGGTTGGTGGTCACCAGAAGCATCAGGGGAGAGGTGAAATATATGGAGGGAATCAAAAGGCACAAACTTCCAGGTAGGTACAAAATGAATGCATCATGGGGATGTTTAAAAAAATAGATAAATCTCTGTGCTCACTTTTTAAAAATAGTGTAAAAATGCCCAAATCCTGCTTTGTGTCAGATACACTATCTCTCCATTAGACTCTCACAGAGGAAAAAGCAGGGCCCCAAAGGCAATATTAAAGGGTACTGCATTATTTTTGGATCAGCTTGGGCCTGAAACTCCCAGTGCAGAACTCTCTGGTAAAGTAGGTTTAGGCCTGAAGGGAAACTTCTTCCACCTAACTCCCAAACTAAATTTTATCATCACTCAGCTATGCCAGCTCTTGTAAGTGAAGAGAATAAGGTGATCAAATGTACCCGTTAGGTTAGCTTGACACCTGGAAGAAAGAAAAAAGAAAGGGCTACAGTCCTGGGTGACCTTTTAGCAAATAGTAACTTTGGTAAATGTGCTTAATCAGTGTCCTGAAATCTGATAAATCAAATCAATCACAATGTGGTCCTGACGTATCAGGAAGGATTAGGAAAGGGGGTAGTGGGCTAATCTTCTAGATAAATACCTATACTCAGAGCAAGACTGATATGAATAAATTCTGGGAAAGATTACAATCTAGTTGGAAAGACCGGACTTTGAACCTAAATAGTACCAGGAGACCTACTGATGCAGAGAGTCTGGGTTAGAGAGGAGGTGAGATTACTATGGACTGGGGCATTCTGAATGCATTTTGGTGGAAAAAATGTGAGGTTTTTTGTTGTTTTTGTTTTTGTTTTTGTTTTTAGGAAAGAAGCAAATGCAGGAATTTATAAAATGGACTCTAGAGAGAGGAAAAATACAGTCTATCCTAGGATACCAATTCTAAATCTTAAGAGCAGAGATATAGGAACAACGACGGAAGTAGAAATTACATGTATATTTAAATAATATATTAAAAGAAGGTGAGCAGGGGTGCGGGGGGGGGGGCGGGGGAGACAGACAGCAGGGCCTCAGGACCAGAAGCATGAGGCTGAGTTCTAACACACACTGACAGACAGCAGCAGGACCGCGCTGCCCTGGGAAAAGGGAAGCTCTGGACCCCCGTGGTCAGGACTCCTCTATCCGAGAGCACTCCCTCCAAGCACCCATGATGGCTGGCTCTCTAGACATTCCATTGCTTGAAGTTAAGCAAATCTGATCAGCCCTCTAGACATCAACATTAGCTCCCCAGATACTCGTGCTTATCTTCTAAAACCAATTGGACTGGAAGAAAGAAAACAAAGGCAGATGTGGGGGGAGATCTGTGTTTTATTTGGGGAAGAGACAATAGAAGGTTGGAAGCCCAGACTAAGTCAACCCCCAAACCTGGTATCGAGTGCAGGACACAGAACCAGCGGGGAAATGCCTGGAAGCCAGCCCTGGCCAGGCCACTGTCTGTCTTTGGCAAGCCATTGGTCTTATTTCCATAGAAATAAATGTAAAATGAGAGATTTCAATCAAGAGAATGATCTCCTCCTTTCCTACCAACTCTAACGTGTTAAACTCTAAAAATTATGAGCACAAGAAATTAAGTTTAGCAATAGACTGAAAGAATAGAAAAGCAGTAGAAGTTAATTTTACATAAATAAAACAGCAATAATCATTGGATCCATCCCTTTACGAAACCTTTAAGTACCTCAAGAGAAACCAAGCTACCTTAGAGAATTGAACAATTACAATCATCGTAGTAATGCTATAAAAAAAAATAAAGCACAGAGGGGGGTAAAGACCATGTGGTCATTGTTTTATTAATGAGCTGCTGCCTCCTACAGTACAAGATCAACATAGCTCTTGAACTTGAAATGTTTTCTTAATAGCAAAACCAAACATCGATTGTGCTTTAATAGTCTTGCTTTTTTGTAGTTTTTTTTTTTTTAATTAGGGTGGTGGAAAGAAAATAGGATATAGACTTAAAATTTTTTGAAGTTTACAAGCACCTGAATGCAAATGTTTCCTGACTATACGCAAGCCCTGCCTGCGCTTGCATTTGTAGGTTTCCTGCACGCATTCTCTGGGGCCTGGCTTTCTTCTCTGTGCTTCGTGCCACCTCGTTTGCAGCTGAACAAAGAACAATCCTGTCCATTTTACATCAGTCTTGCTTGAAGAGTTCATAAGAAAACAGTGATACCAAACGTGGCAGACTCTTGAGAAAGTGTAATTACACAGAAACAAATAGGGTATGTGTTAACCTAAATATGTCTGGAGTGATTTATTATTTTTGTTACACTTCAATAAGTTTTTGTCTTTGATGTGGAAATTTCCATTGAAGAAAATATGTAGTAAATTCTAACAGTAAAATAGGAAATAGAAGGGCATGGACTCTGGAGCCAGACGGCCTGGGTTTGAAATCCAGCCACAGCCCTTACTAGTTATGTGATTTGGGTGATGTTGGTTAGCCTGTCTGTGCCTCAATTTCCTCAGCTATAAAACAGAGGGAATGGTAGTATTTATCTCCTAAGTATCAAATGAGGCCATCTTTAGAAAGGCCTTAGGACAATAGCTGGCACATGCTACCTAAGTATTTATTAGTACTAATAAATGCCTGTTAAATAAATAACTGGAGGAAGAGGAAGATCTGAATCCCTACTTTCTCATATACTTTCCCTTTCACAACCATCATTCATGTCTCTCTTCTGCATCTTTCCATTCTGTGGCAATTAATCACCTTTTTCCTATTCTTTTTTGTCAGATACACATTCATGTTTTTCCACCACTGTAGAGAAAATAAGAATCAAAGAATCATAAACCAGAAAAGTGCCTCTAATGGAGTTTAGTCCCTTCATCTACAAGGACAAGGAACTGAGATCCAGAAAGATTAACTGACGCGTCAAGGGTCAAACAGCTAGCACGTGGCCACTTCTTATCAGATATTCAAAAGCTCCTCCTCTGAAGTATCTCTCTTCTCTGTTTCTCCTCTCTCTTCTCTCCTCTCTCCCCTTTACACCATTCCAGTGGAGAGCTGCAAACTGAATATGTTGTTCAAGTCTGTTGTAATCTGGTTGCTTGAATTTCCTTTTGCAGGCATAATATAAAGTAAAATAACATGCCCATAGATCTGAAATAGAAATGGGAATCCAAAGTAGGTGTTTTCTACCTTTTTAAAAAGTGATATATGAGTTGTTACACACCGAATGAGTAAAGAAAACATTTATTTTGTATTGAGTTCATTGGGGTGACATTGGTTTGCAAAATCATACAGGTTTCAAGTGTACAACGCAATAAAATATCACCTGCATATTGTATTGTGCACTCACCGCCCCACACAAAGTCTCTTTCTGTCCCCACATTCCCTCCTTTTGCCCCCACTCCACCCAGTCCCCACCCTCCTTTTGCTCCGGCTATCACCAGACTGTTGTCTTTGTCTTTGTGTTGTGTATATGTGTTTTTTGGTTAATTCCTTCACTTTATTTCATCCAATCCCCCAACGCTTTTCCCCTCTGACAGCTGTCAGTCTATTCCATGTATCCATGTCTCTGTTTCTATTGTTTGTCAGTTTACTTTGTTCATTGGATTCCGTATATAAGTAATATCATATGGCATTTGGCTAACTTCACTTAGCATAATAAACATGAGGTCCATTCATGCTGTCACAAAAGGTGATATTTCCTTTTTTCTTATGGCCCAGTAGTATTCCATTGTGTAAATGTACCACAGCTTTTTTACCCACTCATCAACTGTTGGGCACTTGGGCTGTTTCTAGATCTCAGCTATTGTGAATAATGCTGCCTATATTCTTTTGAATTAGTGTTTATGATGAAGACTAAGCAATAATAAAGGACAAAATAAATCCTCTTTCTACCCACGAGCCACTGAAAATCTAATATAAAATATTTTTATTAGGGGATTTTTTTCTACAATATATGACTTTGGATTCCAAGTACAGAACTTCTGTTAACTATAAGGTGTAGAAAACTAGTAGATAGACATAACCAGATTAAACAAGAGAAGCAGATAGGAACATGATAGAGTTTGTCCAGGAGGTACTCATAGCTTGATGGAGGAAATTAACTAAGACTTGCTAATCTCTCTTCTTGTTGACTATAAACTCCTCCTTTCTTTCTGTTTACATGCTCAGAAAAGGCAATTCTTGATCAACCAATAATGTGCCCATATGGTTTATATTCTGATTGTTTTCTGTAATATTAAGCTTCCAGCGACATATCCTTCCATTGAATTCACAGGACTTATTGTTTAAATAATACATTTGGCCATTAATTGTTCATGCTGTGATGTCTCTTGTATCTCCATTTTTAATACCACTTTCAGATTCTATCATTTGTATATATCTTGTATCCCCAACTGGATTATACACTGAAGTTGCAATCTTGTTTTATTCTTGCTTCTACCCACTGCTCTATCATGCTGAAAAGAATTCCTTGTGCCCAGAATGTCTCAACAATTATTTTTAATCAATCAAGCTACTTTTGATTGATAACATACTTATTTTAAGAAAATATTAATTCACTCATGCAACCAAAAATTATTCAATACCTACAATGTATCAGCCATCACCCTGGAATTATAGCAGTGATAGCAGTGAATTCAATACAGACTCTAGCTATCATCTTAGAGCTTATGTACTACAAGGAAGAGAAATGACAATTAAATACCACAGTAGATAATATATTATCAGTTAGTATTAAATGCTTTAAAGAATAATACAGGCTAAAGGAATACACAATGGTTTGAATAATCAAGGAAGACCTTCCTGAAGAGCTAACATATGAGCAAAGGTCTACCTACCCAGTTAAAGTGAACACTGAGTACAAATACCTAAAAGTGAAATTCCCTTGGTGAGTGAAAGACATGACAAGAAAGCCAGAATGTGTGTTTCAGAGTGTGCTAAGGGGGAAGGGGTAGAACAGGCTTGGGAAATTATTTTTTAAAAACTCATTTTATTGGATCTGACCCAGTCATTAAGTAGTCAGTGATTTGGAATAATATTCTTGCCTTAGTACCATCAGCTTTGGTTAATAATGCCTGTCTTAATTCACAGATCTGATAAATATGAAAGGAGACAGCATATGTGAAAGCATCTTGAACAATTATAAGCATTATGATTATGATCTTAAATCCTCAACCTCTGCTTTAAGGTTTTCAAGTGGGTTCTATTAGAAAATGTCATTTCTTTTCTTCTCTAGTTTTCCTATAATTATATGACCTCAACTATTTAAAACAAAAAATAATGCAGCAAAGAAATATAGATAAATCCACAATTGTAGTAGAAAATTTTAGCATACTTTTCTCAATAATTGATAGAACAAGCATACAAAAATAATGATATAGAACAAGATTTACAAACTTGACTTAATAGATGTATTAACACTGCCTTTATCTACTGCAAAACATACATTTTTTATAAATTCACATGGAACATTCATTGACCTTATACTGAGTCATAAAGCAACTATCAACATGTTTCTTTTTTAAAATCATACAAAGAAAGTGTTGTGAACACAACACAATCTATAAATCAGTACTTTTTAAATATGAGAAAACCTCCATGAGTTAGAAGGATTTAGAAATCAAAAAAAGAATAAATAAAAGAAAATTAAAATAGAAGATATCAAAATTAAGAACATGTTTATTTTAAACATATTATAGTCTTTAAAGGCATATATTTGAAAAAGTAGAATAAAATGAGCTAAAATTAATGTCAATGAATTAAAGAACATCAAATTAACCTCTAAAAAGTAGGAGACAGACTAAATATTCATAGAAAAATTTCTGAACTAGGAAGTATTCATAAAATAGAAAGGATCAAATGGCAAGAGCTGGTTCTTTGAAAAGACTAATAAAACTGGAAAAGCACTAGTGAACAAGTAGAGGAGAAAGAAGGCACGTCCACAGTAGAAATGAGCAAAAGAACATGTTGCAGACATTAAGATACTAACTACATGGATATTGTGAGCAGTTTTGACAATGAATATAAATTTAGGAGGAATGGGTAAATTCTCAGAAAAATATAACTGTGACTCAAGGAGAAAGAGGAAATATGAATAATCTCATACCCATGAAAGAAATTGAATCAAGAATGAGAAGTCTTCCCACAACAGCACTCTAAACATAAATAGTTCCACTGGCCAGTTATCCAAGTATAACACATGCTTAATCTAAGAGGCTAGTCTTAACTTTGATATCAAAACCCAAACAAACATTAAGGGAAAAGAAAGTTACTGATCAACCTAATCATAAACAAAGATGCAAAAATCTTCAACAAAGTATTGACAAACTAAATCCAAAAATATGAAAAAATAATAGCACATTTTAATAAAGGAGGATTTATTCCAAAAATATAAGCATAGTTTGACATGAGAGAAATGGTTTAATATCCTACATTATTATATTACCTTAATACAGGAAAATCACTTAAAATATCCAATATTTATTTGTAGCAGAAAACAATATTTAGCAAAAAAAAGAATACAAAAGAACATCTTTTTTTTTTTTAGATTTTATTTATTTATTTTTAGACAGGGAAGGGAGAGGGAGAGAGAGAGAAACATCAATGTGCAGTTGCTGGGGGATATGGCCTGCAACCTAGGCATGTGCTCTGACTGGGAATCGAACCTGCGATGCCTGGTTCGCAGCCCGGGCTCAATCCACTGAGCTACGCCAGCCAGGGCCAAAAGAACAGCTTAATCTGGTAGAGTGGGCAAACTGTTTCTTTTTAAAGAGCCAGATAATAAATATTTTCAGCTTTGTGGGCCATTTGATCTCTGTCACACTACTTAACTTTGGCATTGTGGCACTTGTAGATAATAATTACATGAATGGGCATGGTTGTGTTCCAGTGAAACTTTATTTGTAAAAACCGGTAGCAGGCCAAATTGAACCCATGGGCTATAAGATTGCCACTCCTGAGTTAGAGGATATCTGTAAAACATAACTTACTGGCATATATCACAATTGATGGTGAAATCATTTCCTTTGAGATAGGAATGAGACAAAATTTTCCACTGTTGTAACTGTGATTCACAAGGACCTAAGAATAAATCTATAAAAATAGGTATAAAACTTCTACAGAGAAATTTATGAAACCGTGAAACACTACAGAGGACCAAATGAGTAGAGAGAGAAAACATGTTCATGCGTCAACATCTCTAAAGTATAGACTCTCTGCTGTATAGGTTAAATGTAATTTTAAATGAAATCTCAACATTCATTTTATAGAGTTTAACAAACTGATTCTAAAATATATACAAATTTTCAAGAAGTCCAGAACAGAGAGAACATTTCTGAAGAACAAGGTAAAGGGACTTGATCTAACAGATACCACAACTTATTTCAAAGTTCAAGTAAATAAAAGTGTGTGGTACCAACCTAGTGACAGACAGCTTGGAAATAAGCCACATTTTCATGCTCACTTTTATATAACAGAAGTAACACTACCAGTAAAGACATGGCAGCTTGTTAAGTAAATGTTGCCAAGAAAACTGGATATCCATGTGAGGTAAAATAAAATCAGACTTATTCACACAACCTATTCAAATCATTCACAGATAGAATCAAGATCAAAATGAAAAGAATAAAACTATAAATCTTTATGAAATACAGTGGCCTTAACTTGCAGCATAGGATGGACCTGAAGAATATTACGCTACATGAAATAAGCCAGGCAGTGAAAGGCAGATACCATATGATCTCCCTTACATGTGGAATCTAATGAACAAAATAAATTAATGAACAAAATAGAAACAGAAGCAGTTACATGGAACAGACTGACAGCTGCGGAGGAAAGGTAAGGAGTGGGGAATGGACGAAAGAAGATGAAAGGATTCACCAAAGAACATGTATGCACAACCCATGGATGTGGACAATGATGAGGGGATTGCCTGGGGGGTGGGAGGGAGCTGGGTGGAGAGGGCAAAGGGAAAAAAAAAGTGGAGACAACTGTAATAGCACCAACAATAAAATACAACAAAAATAAATAAAAAATAAATAAAATGTACTGGCGAGGATGTGAAGAAAGGGGAAGGAACCCTACTGCTTGTTAGTGGGAATACAGACTGGTGCAGCCACTATGGAAAGCAGTATGGAAATATTTCAAAAAATTAAAAATGGATCTACCTTTCAACCCACCAATCTCACTTGTGGGAATATATCTGAAGGAACCCAAAATACTAATTTGAAAAACATATCCACCCTTATATTTATTGCAGTGTTATTTACAATTGCCAAGATATGGAAGCACCCCAAGTGTCCACCAGTAGATGAGTGAATAAAATAACTGTGGGACATTTATACAATGGAATACTACTAGGCCATAAAAAGGAAGCAGAAAATTTTACCCTTTGGGACAATATGGATGGACCTGGAGAGCTTTATGCTACGTGAAATAAGCCAGTCAGAGAAAGACAAATACCATATGATTTCACCCATGTGTGGGATCTAAAGAACAAACTGAACTAACAAAGAAACTGGGGACAGACTCATAGAGAGAGAGCAGGATGACAGCTAGTGGAAGCTGGGAGTTAGGAGATGGAGGGACTGAGCAAAAAGGAAAAAGCACTCATGGACATGGACAACAGTGTGGTGACTGCTGGCAGGAAGTGGGTATAAGGGGACTAAATGGTATTAGAAAAAATACAATAAGGATTAAATTTTTTAAATAAATTTAAAATTTTATTTAAAAAATAAAATAAAATAATAGAGAAACATATCCATATGATCTTAGGGTAGAGAAAGATTTCTTAAATAAAACACAAACAAAATTACCCATGAAGTGATTGACAAATTCTTCTATATAACATTAAGAACATCTGTTTATCTAAACTATAAAAAAAATAAAAGTACAAACCATAAAGAGATATTTACAATGTATTAACACAAAAAGAAACTGGCATCTGGAATATAAAAAGGATTCTATAAATAGATTTTTAAAAAACAATATAGTAGAAAAATGGGCAAACATTTAAATAGGCAAAAAGGAAAAAAATTGCCCAACTGTCAGATAACCACAAAAATGATTCTCAATTTCATCAGTAATGACAAACATGAAAATCTCTACAACCATGAAACATACATCAGACTAACGAAAATGTTTAAAGTTTAACTATCCTTCGTGTTAGTGAGGACATGGCTGTGGGAACTTACATACACTGCTGGAAAACTATTTACCATTACACAGTAAAACTGGAGATTGTATTTCCCTTGACTCAACATTCCCACATCCAGAGAAAAAGTACAAGAATGTTCATAGCTGGAATCGTACCAAATGTATCTCAATAGTAGGACAGATATAAACTGTGATATATCCATGTAATGAACTACTTATACAGCAATGCAATGAATAATAGCAAATGCAACAGCATGAATTGTTTTACAAATGTAATACTGAAATATAGAAGCTAGGCAAAAAAACATATGATTCCCTTCAAATAGAGTTTAAAAACAAATTAAAATGCAGTTTTTAGAGTTGCATATGGAGGTGTTAATGCTTCCTTCCTTTTCTATGCAGTTTTACGACAAAAGACCATAGAATAGATACCTCCAGGTCAAAAAGATGGGCCTGTAACCACAAAGGGACAAAAGGTTTTGTTCACGTGATAAATGTTTGTTTTAATTGTTCTATATATACACTATATTTAGCAATACAGAAAAAAGTAAAACAAAACCCCCAAAAACAAGAGTATATTTTTTTTTGGTAATTTCTAGGTTCTTGTTCTTGAGTTTTCATTTTGTCGTACCAACTAACTATCATAAAATTTCTTACATTTCATAGATTATATTTTTCCCACTAAAATGTATTCCCCTATATTGTTAAACCACGCTCTCTGGAAGAATGAGACCTATGACAATGAATTTATAGATACTAAAAAATATACACAGCATGGAGAATGGAAATCTTCTCCAACTCCTACCCTTCACAGCTGCTAAAGATGAAAATCTGGCCTGACATAGAACCATAATAACATAAGTATACAAAGGTGATATCAATTTTTGTCTATGAATAAAGGAAAACAAGACACCTGATTTGTATAGATATTATATGGATTACAAATACACAAAATGCTTAAGGTAATCTAACAAAACCAAATACTCAAAATACATTATTCCTTCACATGTGTTTCCAAGTTTCTACCAAAAAATAGCATTATACAGAGGCCACAAGAAAAGTTATGATTTCAAATTAATAGTTATAAATGCTGAATTTTTATCCATTTTTTAAGCATCAGTCCTATATACCCTATAAAACATGTTTATATTCAATGCCATAGTATGGTCTGAACCCCATACATTAAAAATAAGAATTAAAAATATTCTTAATGGACATATTCTTAGACAGCTGAAGTAGTAATAATTTTAAAACAGTTTTCATGAGGCACATTCCTCTGTGCCTAGAATCTGTCTTCTCAATTCTATTTTGAGATTTTTGGTCATTTCTCTGATAGCAATGCCAATAAGGCCGCCAGTTGCCATTAATCTCAGTTCTGTGGAAGAATAAATCATTCCCACAATCAATTAAACAATGAATGCATTAAAAGAAGACCAATTAGAGCTATGTCTAGACACTCACCCCATAGTTAAGAGACAGGCTTGTCATAATAATTTCAACTTTAACTGGAAATTTCTTTAATAATTCCTTCCAACAGAGACAAGACTGAAGATTTTATTGTGGGAGTACCCAGATTCAGTGGAGTTTAAATTGAAATACTCCATCAGGAATTTCAGTTGTATGTCTGCAAAGCTTCCCTGTACCATTGGTGTGTATGCCTTGCATTTCTCCTAAGCTTTGTTTGCCAATTACCTCCCATGTACAGCACACTGAAGGTTGTACCTGTACTAGCTTTTTTCATGATTCCAAGCTTTTAAGACATTGCCTTGCAAAAACAAGGAGAGCTCACAAACAATGGCTCTATGTGATTTTTTTCCTTTAGGTAGTCACCATTATACAGAAGACAGATTTTAAGTTGTTTTAATAATTTGGGTCTTTATGGGAATAAAAATTTCTGAGATCTTCTTGAATTCAGTAGGTGATCCTTATAATTAAATATATCAGTTATTGTTTCATATATTGCTTCTTAATGCCATGAATGTATAGATAAATTTTGGCAATTTTCAGAGAAATTCTGAATAAATTCTTAAAGTAGTTTCTAAAGTTTTATTGTTGTCAGCCCTGCTGTTGTTGTCCAGTTTCATATGCCATATTTTATTCACCAAAAGTAACATTCATTTCCACCCTCAGGAAATAGAGAAATAGTGCAGTTATTTATCTAATGACATGTTGGCAAGAGTAAATTTCAATTTCTTCCATTCACTGATATACCAACGGTTTTCTCATTAAGGTAATAAAGGGACAGAAAAGCCATAAACACAGACAGAGAGCTTTAACAGTGTTGGCAGGGGAAAGAGGCTAGGGCTGGGGAGAGGGAGCTTGGTGGAGCAAAGGAGCACTCCCTGAAAACTTAAGCTAAAACAGAAATACTCTTGGGTGTACCAAGTGAATCAGGGAATTACAAAATGCCATGCTCTGCTTTATTGCCATTAATATGATATATTTAAATAAAGGCCATTATGATGAAGAATAATTTTGAAAATTTGCAGTGTATTTGGTGCCCATGAAACAGGGAGAGAGTAATGGGTAAGCTACAGGTACAGAGCAGTCACAGGTATCCATCCTCCCACTCCAGTCTGGATTGAGACAAAATCCCAAACAGGTGTCTTAACTTTAGGTGACAACCTTAGGGACTTAAAAATACACTACCCAATAATTACATAGAAACTTTATAAATTAGAAGTGGACCATGAGTGTCTAATCTGGATCCTTGCATAAGCATAAGAATGTTCATAAACAGCTTAAATTGTAAGCAAAACATCATGCACGTGTATACATAGTACAGCTTCCTAGGGAGAGAATCTACAGCATTTGTAAACTCATTTTTAAAATGCATACAGCCTTTGAGAATGTTTAACATATATGAGGTATATGTTTCATTTAGTGCTATGTCCCAGCAGAATAACCTATACCCATACATACAGAAGAACTATTTCATTGGGGTATGTAATTAAATATTTCAAGACTTTTTCATTTTATTTTACACAAGTTTCCATGGATTTTTCAATCTAAGCATACCAAGCACTATAAACAGTATACCTTAAAAATAACTAAGAGAAAGGTGTCCTTGTGACTCAAACAGACATATAAAATGACATGTCCTACTCCTGTCTGTCCAGCTGAGTCTTTTTCTCCATCCACTAGTCATGTGTCAACCTTCTGTGCAAAATAAAAACTGACACTCTATGAACATATTAGAGATACAAATGATAGATAAATAAATAAAGAAAACTGAGACAACTATAGCTTCTTGAATTGTGATTTTATCAATGCAAAGAAATAGTTCCTATTTCATCTCTCATTTCCCACTGGTTACAAGAATTAGAAACAGAAATGTAATGATAAAATATGAACTTTTAACAACGGGTGAACCGTACTCTAACCTTGTCTAGCCAAGTCTGCTGTCACCCACCAGATCTTATTATGACAGTTTTAAATGTCTTTCCTAATAGCAGCATTTGAAGGACTAATTCAAGAAAAAACCCATGTTTGCATGTATACATAATAGGAAGAATGTGGGAGGTTAATAAATGTATGTTTCTCATGGAAATAAAGGAGAAGGACAAACTGTTTTCATCAGGGGAAAAACAAATAAGAGTAAATATATATGTGACATGACCATAAAAAATGACTCAATCTACTCTTTAAAAATCAGGGAAGGCCTAATAAAATAAGCTCTAAAATAAATGAAGTCTGACTAAAATATCTCAGCCTACAATCAAGAGGGAAAGTCACTAAAAATTGAAAATACAACCGGGCACCATAATACTTCATTCCTCTTTGCCCTTGGAAACAAAGAAGCTGGAAAAAAAGGCATGCACAAATATTCTAAGCCACACAGTTTTACAAATATACTAAAGTCTTATTTATCTACCTGTGTTGACATATTGTTCACCTTTATATATTGACATTAACATTAATATTGATTCTCTTTACATATGAAGGAAATAAATACAGCAAATCTAAGTAACTGAAAGATCACACTGTTTAACTCTGAAACACATATTTATGTATGTTTAAACATATAGCATGTTTAGTACATTGGGCAAATATTGTAGATCAAGGCTTATCTCAAATCCTGGCTCACATGCTCATGATTATTGATTATTTTCTTTTATTCATTCAACATCACTCATTATTGCCTGCACACTATGTGTGGTAATAATATTGTGTGGTAAAGTTATTTTCTGCAGTGAGAAAGACCTCAGTTATAGTCTCAGAACCACCATTTAATAATCGATCTTAAACAAGTACCTTAACAGCTCAACTTTTCTGTCTGTAAAATAGAAGTGACAACGGATCCTTCACAAAGATTTAAGGAAAATGGCTTATCAACTGAAACATGATTTCCTGTCTCCCACACTTGTCACTGTTCTTGAATCTTCTTATTCCAACTCTGATTTCAGCTTCATGCATGGAAAATGCTCAGCACAATGACTGACACATTATGGCCCTCAAAACATAGCACCAACTAACGGTTAGAACCTATACCTGTTATACCCATGGATAATAGTCTTATGGTTCATCTTAAAAAACATAAATGTCTTAAAATTTATGTCTGGAGTCAAGAGTTGAACTGATTGTACTGATATTTAAGGGTTAACAAAAATGTAAGTCAAAGTTAAACCACATCTCTGTTACCATTTGGATTTTTTCACTATAATATACTATGATACAAATGGAAGATCTGACTCATCTCTTATTTGCAAATTACCTCAGCAAACATGGAAGCAATTTACAACCAATCACGCTACATATTAAAATTTCACAATACTCTGTCATCTGTTGTTGTCATCAAGAAGACCACTTCCTTCATACTAACTTCTGTTTTGTATTTTAAAACTGACTACATGTCATCCAACACATTAAAAAGAGAGCCTCTTAGGACAATTTCCTCTGAGAGAGATAGTACAGTGAAGGATTCAATGTGTGGAAGATTATTTCCTCTTAATTGATGTTCTAAATATTTTAATTGGTTTGACTACACACTAATCATCAAAACTTCAACCCTGTCTTTGCAAAAGTTATTTCATTATTAATGTACCCAGCAGAGTAACACCAGGTAGGGCCCCACAAACTAGAGCACACCCCTAATATTAGTAAAGGCCTGTATCTGAAAAAAAATAAAAATAAGGCCTATGGAGGGGGCATTATCCATTCATGTCTCATCTTTTCAGAATTGATTGGATTCTCCAGTTCTACAGAGCTGAAAGCCATATGGGTATTAACCAGGACTCTAGAGTTGCAAGCCACAGAAATCCAAGCTAACTAGTTTAAGCACAAAATAAACGATGGGTGGAGTCTTATCACTGTGGGTGGCATCTCATTATTGTGGTTGAGATCATGTGCTCTCGATTCTTATTTCGGCGCCATCCCTTTTTAGCTGTGCGATCTTTGGTGAGTCGATTATGTTTTCCCTCCTCAGCTCCCATAAACAGGATACAGAGATAAAAACCAATTAATGGCACTCTTGGGTGATTACATAATTTAATACATGTAAAGCACTTAAAAAATTGCTTGGCACATAATAAGTGTTCAATAAATTTTTAAAAGAGCAGAGGTAAACCTAATTTTAGAGAGAAATGGAACCAATGGATGAATGCCATCAGGATTCACTTATTCTATTTTCATTCTATCTACAATTCAATATTTTGCAACTTCAGACAAATAGCTTAGCAACTGGTCTAAAGGAGCCTTTTTCCCTCAGATCAATATAAAATATTTCAGGGAAGGACCCTGATTGGCCCAGTTTAGGTGATGTGCTCTTTCCTGGACTAGCTACTTTGCAGGTAGGGCTCTATGATTAGCATGGCCAGGATTCCAGTTTGTACCTATTATCTCAGCATAATGACTAATAGTACACCTTCTGCTCTCAAAAGTGTCCTAATTTCCATAACATTATCCACATAATATCCTTGCTAAAATATTCAGCTCAAAACTAATTATAAGAAAACAATGAGAAATGACTAGGTTGGGGGACATTCTATAATATAATCATCATGGGTGCTTTGAAATGTTAATGTCATAAAACATTTTTAAGAGAAGTTTAAGTAAGATAAAATATGATAACCCAATGAAACTCAAGATCCTAGGAACTAGGGGAACACCTACAAAGAAAATTTTGTGAACAGTTGTGTGTGATGACTGTACGGTGTTTATGTAGAAGAATGTCCTTTGTTCTGTGATATCCACACTGAAGGGGTTAAGAAAAGGCTGTCATATATGCACCTTGCTTTCAAATAATTCAAACAAACAAGAGAAGGTTACATGGATACCGAGAGATACAGAGCAAGTGGCACAAAATGTTAGCAACTGCTGAATCTGACTAATTCAACAGATTATATTCACTGTGTTATTCCTTTGATGCTTCTGGAGTTTTAAATTTTTTCAAAATAAAGTCAGGGGAAACCTGGCCAGCTGTCTCCGTTGGTTGACCATCATCCCATACACCAAGGGGTTGTGGATTCAATGCCCAGTCAGGGCACACAACTAGTTGCAGGTTGACTCCTGGTAGGGGCACGTACATCGATGTTTCTCTCTCTCTCTCTAAAATCAATAAGCATGTACTCAGGTGAGGATTTTAAAAAAGTCAGGGGTCAAAATTGACCCCCTGTGCATGTCATAAATTATATGGTTACCCTATCTATGATTGGACTGCTAGGTTAGTTATCTGTCTTTGAACAATTACTGTTAGACAGGGAAGAAAATCTTGTGAAAAGATGGCTAGTCCCATTCAGAAGAAGTATCTTATACATGAAGAAGAACAAATTCCCAAGGAATTTGAAACTAAGGAAGAATCAATGTGTATCAGGCAACCACCCAGTTTATGTACTATAACATGCACATTATCTCTAGTCCAAGTGCCATTATTCTTGAATTCCACTTAAAAAAAGGAATAAGCCAATCATTGTCCTTTCTTGAATTCCACTTATAAAAAGGAATAAGCTAATCATTGTCCTTTTAGCAAAGGAAATGCCTCTTTGTGAATTGCTTCCCTGGAATTACCACAGTCTTTTACATGTACCTACCAGTCAGGGAAACTTCCCTGAGAGAGGCCTAGAAATTCTTGCAGTTATGGTCCCAACAATTCAGTTCTGTCCATCCTGAAAATTTTGACAGTTATCCATTACAGCTACTATTTATCTAATCAAAGCCCAAGAGAACCTGCAAGCTTTCCTGTCAGGAAGCTTTTTTTTTTAATTCAATAAAAATGTTAAAGAAGGCTCATTACTTTTTTTATTTAATAATTATGTAAGGTATTTGAGAAGTAAAGCCATAAATAAAGGTTTGAGTTTGAATCCTAAATTTACCCTTTGGAAGATGTCACTTTGGGAAAATTACTTCACCTCTGAGACTTCATTTTATTGTGGGTAAAATGAGAATAATCACACCAGCCTTATAGGGCTGTTGCAAGTATTGGATCAAATAAGGTAAATATGTAATAGCTGCTTTCTGTAAATGAGAATGATGATGAAGAGAAAGAAGGACTCAGCTCCTGCCCTCGGCGACCTCCCTTCCCACTAACCTCTGTCTCTCCTCACCCATGTTGCCGCTCACCTCACCCATTTAGAGCCTTTGTCCAAGACAAGTGAATGCTCCTCTACACAGGCAAGTGCAACGCAGAAATATAGGCCTTCTGATGCCTGAGACCACCTAATTTGACAGCGTCTTATTTTCATTTTTATCTTACTTTGTTTTTTAAACATTCCCCTGATCCAAGTTCATTATGGTGCACTGACTTCTAAAACAGCATTTCTTCCCTTTTCTTCCCTTTCTAAATGAAATATTGCTTTCTCTTTGTACAAAAATAGTGGCCATTCTAATCAGTTCATCAGATTTTCCCTGTCACTAGATATGTCTAAATGTTTTTGTGAATAAGTAGGACCTTTTTATAGAGTAATACATTATCAATAAAACAAAAGACACAGCTGGTGTATTACCTGGTACAAATTCTTTGATTGAAAGAATGCAATTAAGCTAATCGGTATAATGTTTATATTCACAGAATTAGAAGAAAATTATTTTGGTTAGAAAATTAAGAAAGACCTCATTATCAGTGTATGAAACAATTGGGAACACTAAAAGTCACTGAATTTCAAAATACAGACTACAAACTAGGCAACATTGAATAATACAGACTTTTCATCTTTATACCACAAAAACCCAATGCAGAGATAAAATAGAGGAAACCAGAATACCAAAAAATATTGAATGATTTATAAAATAATAGACTAACAAAACTAGAACCAATTTAATAAGCAGCTAGGACCATAATATTTCAAGTGAAATTAGTAGAACCCCAGTTATATTTTTTAAGAAAGTCTACTATTTAACCATTTTAATAGAACCACACATTTCATGTGTATTCAAAAGTGGCCTTATAGAAAGTCACCTATAGGATTTCAGAAACCTGCAAAGGTCTACTGTAGTTTGGAATATGATTTCAAGTGACTAAATTTTCTTATAAGTTGCCAGCATAGTAAATCATTTTACCTAAGGTCACTAGAAGCAGAATCCAAAGTTTACAAAAATGGACAACAGCTGAGACTCTCTGTACAGTGAGATATCACACCTTTCTTGTCTTCCCAACCTCTTAACCTTAAGAAAAAAAGAAATAGCAAAGAAGAATGCTACCTATGGCCATGAAGTGCTAATACGAGAAGACTTGAGACAGTCAAATACATCCGTGCAGTTATCCATACGAACTTCAAAAGAGAAGTAATCTGTGGAGCTGCCCCAACCTGGAGTAACTACCTCAAAATATTCTCCCACTCAGTTCAGTGTAGTCTTACATGAGACGCTGATTCATGATATGCTAACATAATTGGTTCCATATTTAGACCTCTCTTCTAAAATGAGAGTTCAGTCTCTCTCCCGCCATTTTCTGTACTCTTGAGCCCCTGACTCTCATTCTTTAGTACCACAGGAAAATTTTCTCCAGCTGCTGTCTCAACACCAGTTTCAGTTAACTATTGCTGCATAACAAATTGCTCCCACATTTAGTAGCTCGAAACAGGAACAACCATTTACTTGCTGGCTCTGTAACTGGGCAGGGCTCAGCAAAGACAGCCTCATCTCTGCTTCATGTGATGTCAGCTGGAGCTCTGTTAGGACTAACGCATCCAAAACAGCTCTATTTACACGCCTGGCACCTCCGCTGACATGCTGAAAAAACTGGAGGCTAGGTTCTGTAGCTGGTCTAAGCATTAAAATGATAGAGATTGACAGGACTAATTTTTAAAAATTTTTAATTACCTATGTATTTATGGGAGTTACTCAAGGATATGAGACTCCAAAGGCCACCAAATGATTGAAGTTTATATACCATCTTGAGCTAAGGAAAGGAGTAGGGAACCCAGACTTCAAAGGTGGGGGTGCTGGGGAAAATTTATGGGAAGGTGAGAAGAGGAGATGTTTAATAAACAAAGGGGGTCCTGCCATTCAGACAAGCTTCTCAGTTGAAAAAGTTATCTCTGATATAGCTGTCTTCCTGGTACAGGCCCCCTTCTCACATAAATTTCCTTTCCAAAGGTATAACCTTCGCCCTGTTTTCCAAGCTGCTTCTGTGTCTGCTGTTTCTCAAAATACTCTTCGCGGCAGGGAGGTGTATTTAGAGGTGGTGCATTCTGCCACCCTTCAATACGAACATCCCATTAGTAAAAAATAATCCAAGAAAAAGGCATAACTTCACTGCACCTTTGTCTTCCACTTATATGTTTATATGTAATACTCTAATGTTTCCATTGTACAAAAAAGCAGAATTTTAAAATATGATGAGGACTTTCACTATCAGAAGTACAAAATTCTGCCCAAAATTTGAGATCTTAAATTATACTGTAAGAAAGTCTACTGCTTTAGGAAAGTAGGCTCAGTTTTATAATCTACCTGAAGCAAAAATATTTCATTATTTACACAATCCATTCACTTACTTAAAACTCTCAAATGCTAACGGATGTAATATGAGATGAAATGCTATTCTCCTTTCTATGGAAAAAGTTCAGCAAAGAAGACAAAAGCAAAAATGATCCCCAAAATAGAAAACCAAACATCTTAAATCCAAGCAAATGTTTATACTTTGACATACTATTTTGAAATATTTCAAGGAGAAAAATAATATTGAGTAGAAATGAAAGCAAAACTTTTGTTTTACATCCTACCTTATTATTAGGAAATCGCTAAAACAGAAATCATATTTGCTTAATTCCTAGAAGAGATGAATCATTATCCAGAGGAAAAGTAGTAAGGTATTAAGGTCTCTTGCACAGACCTGAAATACAGTCAACCCAAACAGCGTCAAATGAAATGGTCTCATCACTAAATGAAATGGTCAAGATTTTAAGCCAACAGAGGAAAAGAGAAAAAGGCAAGGGAAGATTGTCTGGCAGAGGGCCTAGAAGAATCAAGTAATGTGTGAAAAATGAACTTCCAGTTTCTAACATTTTTAATGTTTTCATTCCTCTAAAGGACCAAATTTTCATATGGTTTAGGCTGACCTTCCTTTGTGATCTTAAATAAGTCCCTTTATTGTCCATCGCTAAATTCTCCCCATTCAAACCTTCTAGGCATCCAAAAGACAGTGACAACAGATAAAATAGTCTTTTAGTGCCTTAGAAGCAAGTAAAATTTGCAATCAGGATACTGTCCCTGCTATCCCTAGACCTGCTATATATTTTAAATGATTCCTGTAAAGGAATTTGTGAATAGTGATGCGATGGCTTAAATGTTTGTGGCCCCTTCCCCCACAAAATTCAAATGTTAAATGCTAACGCCCAAGGTAATAGTATTAGGAGGTGAGGCCTTTGATGGATGATTAGGTCCTAAGGGAAGTACCATCATGAATGGGACTCACGGATCTGGAGAGACCCCTAACCCCCTTTAAACATGTGTAGCTAATACAAGAGGTCTGTAACCCAGAAAAGCACCCTCATCTGACTATGCAGGCACCCTGATCTCAGACTTGCAGCCTCCAAAACTGAGAGAGATGAAGTTCTGTTTTTTGTAACACACCCATTTTGTTGTAATAGCCTTAAAGGACTAAGACTAGAGATTTATTAGAAACATGTTAAGGTCAAGTCCTCTACAGTAAACAAGATAATATTTACAGTTTTAGGCCCAGTTCTTACTGCCAACCAAGTTCAATGGGTTACGAAATTTTAGAGCTGTTTCATCTGCCTATTAGGTGACATCTCCTCTTGTCCAGATAATTACCAGTACAATTACATTTTTAAGTTTAGAGGGCAATACAGAAGAGGAGAGATATGGCTACCAAGATAATCAACACCAACGTCCAAATAAATTTTACCGGTGTTACAAAAACCTACAAAAACTTTATAACAATTATCTCCATGAGCAAGCCTACTGGGGTACTGGAAATTATCTGTAGTTTGATCTTGGAGGTGGCTGCATTAAGCTGTACATGTGTAAATGTATCAAGTCATACCCTCACTTGTGGTGCACTCCACTCTGTGTAAATTATATCTCAGTAAGAAAGAAAAATACACCTATTAGTTGATATTGTCTCAGTGGCTCTAAAACCCACTTTTTTCTTGGAGTTAAGCCCTTCAGTCATCATAATGACTAAGAGCACATGAGTTCTCCAACACGACGTTCATGTTAAAACTCTGCAGTGCCCTTGGGAAGCTATGTCCCTTTCTGCATAATCAAAGCTCAGAAAACCAGGGTCAACATTTGACTTAACAGGTGAGCAGGAAAGTCACTTATGACATGCCAAATGATTCCTGTGCCCCAAAGTCCTTTCCACCTCCTGACCGAATTCTAGAAATGTCCACTCTTAATGAAACTTTGGGTAAATATATTCAAGTATTTTACTAAAGTGCAACTTTTAAAATAAGGTTTTTCTAAAAGTCATCTAAAAGAACTTTGAAGAAGTGGAATAGAGGGAAATGTTTATTGGTGTGTTTTGAAAATACAGAGTATGGATACTATCCATGAAGGATGAGCCCAATGTCATATTAGGATATCGTCTGCTAGCAGAAATGGGGAAAGTGGTGGAATAGAAGAAATGAAAGAGAGACAGAATTCAATTTTTTCCTGCCAATCATGTGGAGAGGTTACTCAAATATTAACAATGCAGCCACCCCACCACCACCCCACCACCACACCACCAGAGATACAGGCTGGAAATCGGAGTGTGCAATGCAGGGATAACGGCACAGGAAAGGAGATAAAAGACCTCTCCAAAATTAGTCAACTTCAATGCAGATGAAACTACACTGGAATTATGAACTGGGAAACCTGGCTTCAGGCCCACATCTGTCACTACATAGCTGTGTAGTTATCCCTTAATTTCTCCCATTCACCATCTCTTCATCTATAAAAGGAAGAGGTGCAACAAGATGATATATAAGCCAGAGATTCCAAGTGCTCCTGGTCTTGCTGAATTATAGTATCTTCTACTGTGTCCTGTTGGGTTCTATAACTTCAATTAGGAAGGAGGAATGTTTCCACTTGGAGCAGGAGGTTGTCATTGTTTATTTTCACGTCTACCGTGGCAACATTCAAACACGCTGGGATTACAGATGGGTCTGGCTCTCTCCCCAGCGTCCTCTTGTGGGCGTGCTTTCCAAACAAGCAGACGTGAAACAGTAAAGTACAAAATCACTGGGAATTCCTACATGTCCCCTAAGATATATGTCACTACAAGGATTCAGGATTGGCCTGTGTTGTTAGTATTTTTGCCAGTCACACCAATCCTCCCCTAGGTTTCTGTATTGGGAGTTCATAGGTGACTGTCCCCAGGTGATATTCATTGGGTTTTATTGAAGTCTTAAAACCTAAAATTGTGAGCATTATTCTACTTCAGAGAACAAATCTGAAGAAAGCTAAAACTGCACAGCTAGTAAAAACTGAAAGATTTTAAATGTGAGATTTTTTTCTGTACATTGCAAAGAAATATCTCTAAAAGCAATACTTAGTGAGTTGAATTGCAATTTGCATCATTAGAATGACTTCCAGGAGTCTGAGATTGAATCTGTCAGTGATGATACTATCCAATGACTTAGAACAATGATTTTCAACCTTTTTCATCTCGTGGTACACATAAACTAATTACTAAAATCCTGCAACAAACCAAAAAATATGTTGTGCAGTGTCTGGCAGAAGTAAGGCCTACTTGAGTGTGGTTGGTAGTAATAATACGAGTATAATAATTTATAGTTTCAATTTGAACATTTCACCTAGAATGGCGCACGGTGTACTTGAGTGTGATATTGTTATGTTAAAGAATTACATGTTTACGATTTTGCAATAAGAGTTTATAATAAAAAGGGGGCATTATTTCTGCCAGACCGTGTATTTTTGGCTGATCTGACAAAAACTAGGTGTAATTTTTATTGATTCACAAAAAAAGTAATAATAGTGCTTAGCTACCCTTTTTGCTACAAAGTCATTTTAAAAAAAATAAGGTCCCTATACTTGTACATATGGATTTCTGGTACCAAGAATTAACCAGTCAGATGCAACCTTTTTATGCAATGTGACAAATAAGATGCAACTCCGTTATATAACCTATGTATTTGTGGTTCTAGACAGGATATCCCCACCAAACAGCTATTGTTGTGTTTGCAGTTGTCATTTTTTTGACAATCTAAAGAAGCCAGTGCATGTTTTAAAAATGTGCGCAGCACTCCGGTTGAATGTTGCTGACACAGAGGATGTGAAGTGCTGCAGACCTGTGGGCATGAGAGTCTGGACACATTCCCTAGGACTCTGCCCTGTCAACATGCCTCAGACACACAGCAAGGACATGTAAAAAGTAAAAACTTGGTCTTGCTCCTGCTGAGAAAACGAGTTTCTGAGACAGAATCAGGACCTTAGGAAGCACGGCAGCCATCGAATCACGGACAGCGTAAGCAGAAAGGCTCTGGTTTATTTGGAACTACCGCCCAGGAGGGCTCGCTGCGCATCCACAGCTGCCCTCGCAGGCACTGCCCTGCCCCTGGGCTGCAGTGGAGAGAGGTGGGGGAGGAACTACTACACAAGAGGGGGTTGACTTTAAAACTTCAGGCTGCAGACACGGAATCCAGAGGTGAGAGGAAAGAACCCCCAGTTCTCTTTATTCTGACTCTGCTGTGATGAACGCGCTTCATAGAATTTCACCAGTTCTACCAGAAAATAGAAGAGGTAAACATACATTTCCATGGGTAGCACGATCTGTTTAATATTCTGTTTACCATTTTCACCGGTGTTTTCAGAAAACAAAATTTCGCTCACTAGCACACCTGCTAAAAATAAAAGCATGATTTAATAACAAGCTTACTTTCAACTACGTATCATTCTGATTTCTAAAAATCCAGTCCTACACAACCCTGATTTTAAATTAAAAGTTCACTGTCCTTTGTAATTTCTAAAAATAGTTGGCTTAGCTAAATATGTAGGTCCTGCAGAATTGGCTGGATTTATGAAACATTCTTTAATAAACCAAACAGTGTCTATATAAAAAGCAGATGCAATACCTTTGTAATTCAATTTTATAGTTTAAAAATATTCTACATGGAAGTGCCAAATTCTGCCCTGCAGAGACACAGGGCTCCCAATGACGTCAATCAGAGACACACACCCCCAAAGGAGGGCAAAACTGCGCCCTGAGCACTTAAATTTAGTAATCCATTAGGCACAGCGAGGAAGAAAAGATCAGTTCAAATACCATCTCATCAGCATTTAAATCTGCCAGTGTTAAATGCTGTTTGAGGCATGTTTAAACACACAGAGTTTAGAGATGAAGAAATACAAGCGCAGGACAACAGTCACTTTTCATACAATCTCTGACCAATTTCTTAGCTGGTATTTTATATACACTTCTATTCCCAAAGGTAACTATGCCTTTATTCCTTCTGGGACCATCTTTTGCCATTTTGAGATCGTTGGAGAGTCTGACTTCCTGAAATAAAATGTAGAACTTGAAGCTGTATAAACAAGGAAAGCCTCTTCCTTAAATGAATACAAAGCGATTTATCCGTGACCTAATGACTGCTTCTGATGCAATCCAGTGCTCTGCAGTCACTTGAATAGAAGAGATGAAGAAAACACAATTGGAAAAGAGAAAAACTCAGAGCTGCAAGATCTGAGTGATGCTGCCAGAGAAGCCACTAATTCTCCCTCTGCCTCTGGTACCACGTCTGGGTTTGGCTGACTTGTAGGGGACTATTATCATCCTAACTATATGCTGTTAAGATAAAGGGAGGATGCAGTACCACACTTATGTGTAAAAATACTTTAAAGAATTAAGTGCATCCCAGGAAAATATAGCAGTAGCAGAAACATCAACTGGATATAGTCTCCAAATTAAAATACTCTTATCATTAATAATTACTCCTTGTCGGTCTCTGTCACTAATGGAATTTTTCTAGCAGGTTCATGCTTTGACTGCTGCATTACTATTAAACATCTTAGAGACATACCAAGTGAGATTAATTATAAAGCAAGACTAGAGTTGAACCATCTTTCCCCCAATAATCAATGCTCTTTCTATCCCCTTCCTCTTTTGGTCAGTTTCACTCCCTGCTGACAGAATAGTCATGCTAAAGAACGTTGTTCTTAGTAGAAACGCTTTCCCTGCTGCCCTGTTAACCAAAGTACAAGTCTCAGTGTCCTAACCTGACAATCACAGTTCTCTTCAATCCAACCCCACTCTCCAGTACCCAGTCTGAACAACGCACTGCCACCCTAGGAAGGCCCTCACACGTTCTCTCTTTGCCCTTTTGCTCTCTGCCAACAAGCCCGTTTCCAGAGGCCCTTTTGTTGATAGTCCTTTAATTCAGACCCTTGACAAATCACCTCCTACACAAAGCCACACATAATCCTTTGCTAGAAATACTTTATTCCTCCCTGATTTCCTCACAGCAGTTAGCTTCTACAGTAGTCCCCACTTCAAGGTGAGCTACACCTTCCAAGACCCTCAGGGGCCGCCTGAAACCACAGATAGCACCGAACCTTACATGCAGGGTGGGGCAAAAGTAGGTTTACAGTTGTTCGTATGCAAAGTAACACAAGCATTCATAAATAACAATACAAGAATAAACTTTGTGTTTTGTATACTCACAACTAAAAACCCCACTCATGCCCAACCCCATGTACATTCTTCAAGTACATACATACCTACAACAAAGTTCAATTTAGAAATTAGGCAGAACAAGAGATTAACAATAACCAATACCAAGAGAGAACAATTGTAACAATATACTGTAACAAAAGTTGTATGAATGTGGTCTCTCTTTCTCTCTCTCAAAATATCTGAAATTTTCCATTTAATATTTTTGGACTGTGGTTGACCACACGTAATTAAAATTGTGGAAAGTAAAATGGAGAGTAAGAGAAGACTCTGTACTGCCTTTCTGCATGCAATGAACAACCCTCTCCATTCACTGTAGTTACTCATGTGCGATTTATTTCTCTTGTTAGCCTAATGGGCAAGTTGCATATTTAATTCATACTTCTTATCAGAAAAATACCTAGGCCAATACTTCATTAGCAGTACAAAAGCCAAAGATATTTGCTGGCAACAGAAAAGATTAGTACACAATGTTATGATTATTGGTGAGGAAACAATCATTATAGTCCAAGTCAAAATAGACTAAAATGCTGGCTCAGTCTCAAGAGTGGTCAGAGAGCCAAAAAGAACTATAAAATGTTCTGGCGCAAGTGGCTTCCAGTCTGGCATCGGCTTCCAGGGAGAATTTCTTCCCTGGGATCATGTCTTAAAATGTGAAGATATCACGTGTTATGCTATTGCTGGAGAAAGAGAGAGGGGTAGCTAAGGAGCCTCTTGTGCCAGCACCATCTGATGCTCACAGCCCATCTGAATGCTGCTCCCATGACGTGAGAAGCACGGTTGGTTTTATACAACACTCACAACGCAAGTGAGAAAGTGCTTCTGCTTCTCTAACAGAGACAAATTCATGAAGCAGTGTCCTATCTCCTGCCTGTGCTCAATAGACAAATGAGAAGCAGAGACTTCTCCAGGTGGCAAAGGAGGGACCAGATTGACAAGACAAGAAATATGACTGACACCTTGGCTAGATGGCTGCAAATTAGATTGAAGGAAACATTTTCAGACTTCTGGACAAGATAGAGGCATAGGTAGACACACTGTGCCTCATCGCACAACCAAAAGAAGGACAACAACAAATTTAAAAACAAAAAATAACCAGAACTGCCAGAAAATTGAACTGTACAGAAGTCTGACAACAAAGAAGTTAAAGAAGAAACATTTATCCAGACTGGTCGGAGGGGTGGAGATGGACAGCTAGGGTGGAGAGGACTCACAGCAAGGTGAGGACCAGGGCAGAAGAAGCAGTGGCAAATGGGTGGTCCCACATTCATGTGCAGATAAACCAGGAGGACCAACTGGGGATCGAGACAGACCACACAACCCAGGGTTCCAGTGCGGGGAAATAAAACCTCAAACCTTTGACTGAAAACACCTGTGGGGGTTGAGGCAGCAGTAGGAGAAACTCCCAGCCTCACAGGAGAGTTCGTTGGATAGACCCACAGGGTCCTAGAGCATACAAAAACCCACCCACCTGGTAATCAGCACCAGAAGGGCCCACTTTTCTCGTGGGTAGCAGGGGAAGTGACTGAAAACTGGCAGAGAGCAGAGCGAGCAGTACTGTTCTCTCTCAGACCCCTGCCCCACACACAGCGTCACAATGCAGGGTTGCCCCACCCTGGTGAACACTAATGCTCTGCCCCTTACCACGAAACAGGTGCACAGAGACAAAAAAAAAAATAAATGGCCCAAATGAAAGAACAGATCAAAGCTCGAGAAAAAGAACTAAGCAGAGAGGAGATAGCCAAGCTATCAGATGCAGAGTTCAAAACACTGACAATCAGGATGCTCACAGAAATGGTGAGTATGGTTGCAAAATAGAGGAAGAAGTAAAGGCTATGCAAAGTGAAATAAAGAAAAATGCACAGGGAACCAAGAATGACAGGAAGGAAAGCAGGACTCACATCAATGGCTTGGACCAGAAGGAAGAAATAAACATTCAACCAGAACAGAATGAAGAAAGAAGAATTCAAAAAAAAATGAGGAGAGGCTTAAAAATCTCTGGGACAACTTGAAACATTCCAACATCCAAATCATAGGGGTGCCAGAAGGTGAAGAGGAAGACCAAGAAACTGAAAATTTATTTGAAAACATAATGAAGGGGAACTTCCCTAATCTGGCAAAGGAAATAGACTTCCAGGAAGTCCAGGAAGCTCAGAGAGTCCCAAAGAAGTTAGACCCAAGCAAGTACACACCAAGGCATATCATAATTAAATTACCCAAGATTAAAAATAAGGAATCTTAAACGCAGCAAGAGAAAAGGACATAGTTACCTACAAAGGAGTTCCCATAAGCCTATTGGCTGATTTCTCAAAAGAAACTGCAGGCAAGAAGGGGCTGAAAAGAAGTACTTGAAGTCATGAAAGGCAAGGACCTACATCCAAGATTACTCTATCCAGCAAAGCTATCATTTAGAATAGGAGGGCAGATAAAGTGCTTCCAGATAAGGTCAAGTTAAAGGAGTTCATCATCACCAAGCCCTTATTATATGAAAAGTTAAAGGGACTTATCTAAAGAAAAAGAAGAAGATCCAAAATTATGAACAGTAAAATGAAAACAAACTCACAACTATCAACAACTGAACCTAAAAAAAATAAAATAAAACTAAGCAAACAACTAGAACAGGAAGAGAATCACAGAAATGGAGATCATGTGGAGGGTTATCAGCGGGGAGGGGGAGGAGGAGAATGGGGGGAAAGGCACGGGGAATAAGAAGCATAAATAGTAGCTACAAAATAGACAGAGGGAGGTGAAGTACAGTATAGGAAATGGAGAAGCCAAAGAACTTATATGTGTGACCCATGCACGTGAACTAAGGTGGGAGAATGCAGGTGGGAGGAGGTGTGCAGGGCAGAGGGGAATAAAAGGGGAGAAAATGGGACAATTGTAATAGCATAATCAATAAAATATAATTTAAAAACAAGCAAAAGAAAGAAACATTTTCAGAGGATAATCAGTGAGCCGCCATTGTGGAACCCTTAACCACTTCCAGCCACAGGGAATCTGCAGCTCACTCCACTGATTCACCCAGGATGCGCAGGGAGCAGGCAGAGGCTGAGTGTACCCTTAGGAGCTCCGATTTAGTAAAACTGGCCTGGACTGGGCGTTTATATTCTTAACAAATACCAAAGACACTATATTTTATAAACCAGAGATGAAGATTCAAATCAGTTTAAAAGCTATTTTCCTTTTTAAATTTTAGTACCCCTATGTAGTAAAACTATATCATTATGTCAACAACTTAAAATGACCAATCACTGCTCTGAGGTTCATCAAAGTAAGGCGATTAGAATCAACATCAGATATATACAGGACGAGAATATGTTACTAAGTGTCTTACTGATTAATCAATTATAATCTCAAACAGCATTTGTGTGTTTGGGTTGGGGGTGGGGTTGCATTGGGCAAGGAGATTTTGCCAATTAAAATCAAAACCATTTGCTCTCTTGTAAGAGAATCACTTCTTTGGCCACGATACAAGAGAATTTCATTAATGAAATTAATGTTTTTTCTTTCAAAAAGACATTGCCTTAAGTAGGTAAGGTAAGATATCTATGTTCTTCAGCCCCCTGGTGGGGGGGTGTTCGAAGTAGCCCACAGATGCTTAGCCCATTCTACTCCCCTCCATTTGCCAGCCAGACCTAAGAAAAGGTTTCATCTAAGGCTTACTTTCTTCTGGAAACGCTTTTTTCTTTTTCCTCCTTTCCAATTATGTATATCTTTTCCTTGACTATTAGAAACTACAATTGAGTTGCCTCATTTACAGGATGTTGTTAGAATAAGAGCCCACTATTTGAATTAAACATTTGAATCTGATCCAGTCTATCTGAAATCTGTGAGTCCCAGAAAGACATGGCTAGAAACAGCATTTTCTCATGAGTTATTAGTCTTTTCTACTGCATGTTTTGTTTGTTGCATTAACATAAGATGGTAAGAATTATTCATAATTTAAAGGCATGCAAGAGGGGTGTTTTGGGTTTCTATAAGCTTCTTGTTTGGACTCAGTTTCCCTTTTAACTATTTCCCCTTTTTATCAGATCAGAATTTTCTCACAGCTCTAGTTGGGTTTCTCAAATAGAAAATCTTTCCCTTTTCTCAACCATCATAAATTTCACTCTATTTCATAACTCAACATGTTTCAAATATACTTTAAAGGGCATTCTTCTTCACTTAGCTATATTGGATTATATAGAGATCAAAGGGAGCCTACAATAAAAATAAGCCAAAAGTAATAATTATGGAAAACAAAGAGAGAAGTGAACTTTGTCCTTGCTTCAGCAAAAATAACCAAATTTCTTCTCACTCCGTCTGTGCAAAAGGCCAGTACACTATTATGAGATATAGGACATCGTAAGTCAAAAGGATATAAGAACAAAAGAAAGAACAAAGAAACAAAGTATCACTCAGGTTACACCAATTCAAATAGAAGCTTCCTGATTCTGAATCTTTCCACTATCAGTTTCAATCTCTCAACAATTTCCAGTCCATGTGACAGCTGTTTTAATAAGCTGCCCAGTAGCTCAGCAGAAAGCCAAATGCTACTTTAGATGGGAGCTCACCAAGTCAACTCTAAAAGTACTGATGCAGCAAAATCCGTCTTCAATTCCTTTTCTGATTATTGTCTTCCTAAATCAAGATCCAAAATGACAAGGCAGAAAAGGGTCACGTTAAATTTGGAAAACAAAGCACACTCATTTCATTAAGTGAAAAAAGAAAGAAGAAAAAAATGATCTTCTTAAATAAGCTCCTGAACTTCACTGCAGTGGATCTCTTAAGAGTGGTTGTTATCAAATCTACCAGAAGTCAACGCATCTGTCAAGTCTGCATTGCACTCCTGAGGGCTGGGGGAGGTTGGTGCTCTGTATCAGTACTTTTTCCTTGTGTGAAATTTATCACTGTTCAGTTGTCTGAATGTTACAGCTTGTTTTTGTACATAATGAAGATATAAAACAGTTATAATATTATTAACAAATCATAGATAC
This sequence comes from Tonatia bakeri, assembly GCA_004024845.1. Classification (NCBI taxonomy): domain Eukaryota; kingdom Metazoa; phylum Chordata; class Mammalia; order Chiroptera; family Phyllostomidae; genus Tonatia; species Tonatia bakeri. The sequence goes on along the minus strand of PVIA01009748.1, from coordinate 2,772 downwards.
TGCTAATCACCAAAGTTGAAGGAGAAAATAGAAGCTACAGTTGACCCTTGAACAACATGGTTTGAACCATATGGGTCCATTTGTATATGGGTTCTTTTCTTTTCTTTTTTTATTGTTTATTCTATTACAGTTGTCCCCATTTTTCCCCTTTATCCCTCTCCGCCCGGCCCACCCTTCTTGCTCACAGTCAATCCCCTCTCCGTTTTCCATGTCCATGGGTCATTCATACGCATTCTTTGGTCCCTTCCCCTTCCACCATTTTCCCCCTCCTGCTCCCCTCCAACAGCTATCAGTCTGTTCAATGTTTTCTGTACATGGATTATTTTCAATAAATATGTACAGTGCGAGGAATGTGCCTTTTCTATTTTAAGAATAGAGTATATAATACATATACATACAAAATATGTGCTAATCAACTGTTTATGTTATGGGTAAGGCTTCTGGTCAACAGTAGGCTATTAAGTTTTGGAGGAGTCAAAAGTTATATGTGAATTTTCTACTGCATCAGGGGTCAGCACCCCAACCCCTGCATTGTTTAAGGGTCAACTGTAGTTGTAACAGGAAGAGGTTGACAATCTATAAATCTGAAATTTTTATTTAGTACATAGAAGAATAGCACTAATACATTATAAAGGCCCAAAATATTTCCTATCCAGTTTCCTCTCTTTAATCAAAGCATGACAGAGAAATGAGAGAGAGAATACAGAGGTACAATACACCTGCTTTGTCCCTCTGCTTGAAACGCCCTTCCTTTTACCCACATACTTCATCTGCATTCCTTTTCTCTGGACAGCATATTACATCACAGGTGTTTTCCTTATGTTTCTAGCCCCTCACTTAGATGATGAGATCCTGAGGGCAGAGGACAGAGATACAGACAGTTTATCTTTGAATTTCCATTGGTTAGCACATTATTGTACTGGGAAGCAGATGGCGTGCATGATGCCAGTAGTAGTGGAGACAGTATGATTTGGTAAGTACCCAATAAGCATCAGGCATTGTGCTCACCATATTATTATTAATATTATCTCTGTTAAGGACAATAATCCTGTATGGTAGATTTTCTTGAAACACATTTTGCAGATGAGGGAACAGGCAGGAAGAGTGTATGTAATTTGCCTAGCACCACACAACTTTTAAGTGGTGAAGTTTGAATTTTAACCCAGATGAAAATAATTGATACACATATATTTTCCACTAGACCATGCATCAGGTGGTCAAAACATGTTTTTTGAGTTGAAAGAAATATGAAATAAAATAATATCAGTTATATAGCACTAAATGTGGTATGTAATGCAGCATGTGAGTAACTGCAAATCAAGTGACATAAGTACACAAAATGGCAAATTTATATATATTTTCCACAGAATAAGGATGACAAATATGACAACTAATTTTGAAAACCCCAAGGATATATAAAATTGTAAATAATAATGTTCTTTTAAAGAAAACTTTAAATCCTACTACCCAGATATTATTAATGTTTTGGTAAATATTTTTGGTCATTATATAAAAACATACTCTTTCACACAGATGAAATAATACAGTCGCAGCTGTGTATAACCTACATGTTTATTCAGTAAGGTGACATACCAAAGTTTCTATATTACTGGATCTGGAGAACACCATAACTGTCAATGCCCATGTAGGCTTCCATTCAGTTATCTAGCCTACTTCCTGTTAAGAGACAATAATCTCTGCTCATCTGTTATTTTGATCAGTTTCTAGAAATTTTCTTATAAATTTTCCCAAAAATCAACATTATAAAAGCTAGAGAGCATGACTACCAATGAATAAAGTTTTCAAAATATACTAATTTCTGTAAGAGCATTCTTTATCTTTCTTAAAATAAAAAATAATTCTATGACTAGCAATTTATTCTTTACCATTTTACATCTAAAATTTTTCTTTAGGTAAGGATTATTCACACAAAATATAGAGAAAACAACTAGCTGAATATAGCCAAAGTGGCAGGCCTTTAGACCAGGTATCTTACACAAAAACTTTTATCTTCATCCCCCTGTTGAGACTGACCTATGTGGTTTTATTTGCTCACATAGACTTGAAGAGTAAGAACACAAAAGTCAGTTCTAAAAACATTGACTATGTTGTATTTATCTTTCCCTCAATGCTTCTACTAAAAACAGTCTAAACATCATGTGTACATATGTGTAGCTGCACATGCCTAAACAGGATGCCTTTCACCCAAAAGAATTCAATAATTACTTGGAAAAAAGAAAGACGGGAAGGAGGAGTGATATCAACACTACACTATGTGAGGTTTAAAAATTAGTTACTTGTTATGTGCTATTCCCATTAGACATAATAAGCACTGGTTACACATGTGATTTGGAGTTGAAGAGAGGGGATTCCAAAAAAACAGAATTTATTTATTTAAAAATGTGCATTTATTCTTACATGTTTAAACTGTAGTCACCTTCAAAGTACTCTACATTTGATGCAATACATCTATCAAGATGTTTTTTCCACTGCTCAAAACAGTTTTGAATTTGTTGATTTTGACGCCTTTTAGTGCCTCTGCCATTTTATGTTTCACCTCTCCCACATCAGCAAAATGTTTCCTCTGAGGACTTTTTTCATCTGGGGAAACAAACAAAAAGAAATCACCCAGGGCAGGTTGGTGAATAGGGAAAGTGGGGCAAAGGGTTCATACCGTTGTTGGTCAAAAACTGCTGAACACAGTGCGGTGTGGACAAGTGCACTCATAAATCACCCATCATGAAATGGGCAAACACATTGAAAGAGTCTTTT